>JARQOC010000005.1:41081962-41297969 GCA_033576535.1 Allobates femoralis
AAGGGAGCGGGGACAGGTGGATTAGTCGGGCAGCAGAGTATAGGATAAATTAGAGGGGTGCAAGAGTGTTTGAAGGGAGGCCAGAAAGTAGTAGGTTGCAGTAATTGAGGCAGGAGATGATGAGGGCATGCATGAGTGTTCTTGCAGTTTCTTTGTCAAGGAATGTACGGATGCAGGGAATATATTTCAGTTGGAGTCGGCAAGAGGTGGCAAGGGCTTGGATGTGTGACTTCAAAGAGCATATTTTATCTCAGTATATCTACTTATTTATGCTTGTACAACAGAGCAGTCATTAAATATAATGAAATGACTCTGCTCCTTGTGATCTAGTCTATACAGCAAATCCAACTATTAAGCTGCCGATGACGGAAAGTTAAAAATCCACTTGATCTCTTGTCTTTCTGTGCCCTTGAGTGGATATGATCGCTACATACATATTTACCTCCAGAACCTTTTTTTGTTCCCATAGAGGTTTCCAATTTGTCTGCATTCTCCAGCGCCCTCACCTCCCAACACTTCATTACCCATCTGCAGCTCACGATTACTGAATGTCAACAATTAGGAGCCGCGTCTCCCTAATGCAGACAGTGTGTGCACACGAGCGGCAGATCATTCGCCACCACCGGCCGAGCAATAAACATGGTGGAAAGCGCCTTAGATAACTCTACAATTAGTGCAAATTACATTTGTGACTGTGGAGACCGGTGAAGCGTAAGACCATGAGCAGTTATCAGATCAGCGCTAAGAAGCAATTCCTAGAAAATGCCTCTAATTGGATATAAACAAAGGACAGATTGATTAACCTTGATATATGGCCACGCTCAAAACCACGGAGCGACCATATATTAACCCTGATGCTTAAGCAAGTCGGTGTGATCTACACACATGTGCATGGCGTATATACACAAATGAACCAATTACGGCCATGTTGGTACATAATTAAGACAGAAGAAGGGATATGATTCGCAATTACTGGAGGAGACGACATCATCCTAAAGCGGCACTTAATGACCTTATAATGAGGGATACGGAGTCTCTCAATCAGCTTAGAAAATAAACACAACGGTGTTTCGCTGAAGTATAATCCTCATCATTTGTGTCACCGCGATGGGACGCAGATAAAGCTTGTGATGTCATTGTGGGAGGAGAAGTAGAAAATGAATGTAGGGAAGCAGGAGAGAAGAAGAAGAAGAAGGGCAGAATGGGAATGAAAAAAGATAGTCTTTGTGAAAATGTTAGGACTTAAATTTCATCTGAGATCAGCATAATATAGGAAAAGAGACCCTGAATCCAATGATGTATCACTTAGATTACTGGTTGCAGCGGTTCTGATACAATCAGAGTTTTTAGAATTAGCCATGTAGAAGAGCGCACACCAGGCTCTGAATACAAAGTCTATAGACAGAGAGCTGCTAATCACCGCAGGGGGTGTACCAGACTTGGGCTCCAAGCAATGATAAGCTACTGGTGTTTAAATAAACATCACAGGTAAAAATAACAAAGCTTGTGATAACAGACACATGGCTGGATTCTTTGTGCTAACCCTGACAGCATGCTGTCTATAGAATACAAACTGAAAACCTGCTGTCAGATTCCCTTTCACTGTATACGTTCAATTAAAGAAAACCTGTTCTTTAGGGGTTGTTTATCAGCTCCCCTAAGATAATAAATGGTGAATCTGCATATTAGTGTATGGATTCTTCTTTCACACAAGTTGACATCCCAACCTAGTCATTCTCAGATGCTGCCTTGTCTCGACTAATATAATATGAGTGAATAGGTCACTGCCCTGTATAAGATCAACATACTCCTCTCCTGCTGTCAACAGTCCCCGAATCTGATTGGCTGCATTGTGTCCTATTCACTGTCACTTCATGATATTGTCCTATATGATCATCACTTACATCCATATGATCATATGCTATAACAAGTCACTGCCTCCTAGAGACCAACATACTCTACCTGAGCTGCTGTCATCATTTCCATCATCTGACTGGCTTCATAGTGTTCCATCCTCATCCACTTTATGACATTGTCTAAGGCCCCCTTCACACCACGTTTTTCTGGATCCGGGACTGTCCGGTTTCAGCCCCATAGTATTCCTATGGGGCCAGATGGAGCCGGATGGCAGCTATCTGCCGTCTGGTTCATCTGTCTGGGAGGATTCGGAACAATTTGGATTTTTCTCCCAGGCACAAAAATGTTGCAAGCAACATTTTTGTGTCCAGGGCGAAAAATCTGCCCAAATCGGGTCCTCCCGGGCAATCCAGAGCTCCCTAACATGGGAGTCTATGGCGCCCGATTGCCCAGATCCAGGAGGATCCGGGAACCGGACAACAGCGGATACTGTTCAGCGTGAGCTACAATGAACTTCAGCACCAGGGAGCTGTCCCCTGTGAAGTGGTTCAGCACCATTTTAACAGGGGACAGCTACCTCAGCTGCGCTCTGATGCATCCGGCTACAAACAGGACCGGAGGGCATATTTGCCCTCCGGTTCTGTTTGCAAATCGGGTCCGGGACTGTCAGGTTCACCCTGGGCAGCCCCGGACCTGATTATGCCATGGTGTGAAGCTAGCCAGGGGGAACACTTCTCCTTAGGCTGGCTTCACACTGCGCCAGGATGGTGGACCTGCTATCTGAATACACAGGTTCTACCAGGGCCTGATAATCCTGACCCCTGAGGCCTATTGCTGCCCAACACCAGATTAATATTTCACTTCTTGGGGGTACTGCAATGTGAAATGGATCACTTACTCTTACACTGCCGACTTCTCCACCAGACAGCTTCACCTGCTGCCTCTGCATCAGAGCCCTAATCTCCTTCTGCAGGACTCGCTGCTCACCAGAACTGGCAGTGTTGGCTACGTGTTGTAATAGAACAGTAATCTCTGCAAGACAATTGTAAGGTTTTCAGTCTTTTTTGCTATATCTGTTGTTATGTTTGCATTTAGTGTATTTTGTCGGCCATCTTGTTTCCTGTCATGTGCATTGACTTTTGCCCTCAACCAATATGGAGTTCTCAGCTTGTCGTCGGCCATCTTGTTGTCTGTCCTGTGCATTGACTTTTGCCCTCAAACAATATGGAGTCCTCAGCTTTGATGTCCCTGCCCTGTTCCTTGCCAATTGCCCTTTTAATCAGTTTCAGATGATTTACCTGTGCTCCTGAATCAGGTCTGCAACCAGCTTGTGACTTGCTCTCTGAAGCCTGGATTTATTCTGCCTGGAATCATTTGTGGACACAGAATCCTCCTGTTTGCCAGCAACACCTGACAGGAAAGTAATAGACGCTGAATGACTTGTGCTATACTTTAATGCTCTGATGTCCTTGGTTGTTTTGCCTTGCACTCTGCAACTTACCTTTACTTTACCCTGTTGATGCACTAACTTGTATGAAGCAATACAAGAGCTGCTTAAGAAGCGTCTGTCTCATGTGTCTCATTATACCCATGCATTAGACTCTATATAGACTGTATCATATATGACAACAATTTTCTATCACATTGGTACCTAGAATCATTATTGGATTGCATTTCTGATGATCAATGTCTACAACAATTAAACCTTGACATTTTAACTCCACTCAGTCCACCTTTATGGTCACCTCTTTGTACCCCACTTGTGGTAGAGGCTGACCATTGCTGGCAATTATTATCAAGTCATCATCTGGGCTTCGGGTTAGGTGAGAGTCAGCCAATTAACGCTTATAAAGGATATATGGTATCATTGTCACCTGGGAGCCAGCGTCCAATAAAGCATTTAGCAGGATTCCATCAAGGAGAGGACCTATCGTCCCCCTCCGTACTTGTCCCGCCAACTCTGTGGACCTGGTCACCTTATGCCTGGGGGTTGGCCCTCTGAACTAGGGGTTGCTCGTTTAAAGGAAAGTATCTTGCCAGATGCCCCGCCTTATCACAGAGGCGACAAATCAGTTGTCCAGTTGCATCATAATGATCACTTTCTCTTCCCCAGCTCAGTGGGATTCTTTTCTGTCATTGCCACGGGACATCATCCGGACAGGATGCCAGCTGAATATTTTCCTTTTGGGGTGAAGCTCACATGGACTGCACGGTTTTGGTTAGCGCAGCCATACTTTTGGTGAACTCCTGGATCTGGCCATGTAGATCTGTTGAGGGATCATTCTCTAGGGACTGTGCGTCTGCTTCCATGGGTGTTGGGGAAAAGGGCTGCACCGATCAGATGCCCTATAAAGGTGCTGACCTTTTGACTTTCTATCAGGACGTACACTTCGAATGAACTATTTAGTCTCTTTTTGAAGTCGCTCAAGGTATGCGACTCCATTGAGTACTGAGGCAGCCAAATTGCCCCAGGTATATACGGCATCGATAACGCCGTTACTGCGGCTGCTGCTGCATCTCCAACCGGGCTAGACATTTTCCTCACCCCTAGTGAACCGCAGCGAGGTTCTCAGTCTCTGTGGGGAAATCAGTCTACCGCTCCACACGTGAGCGGAATCAAGCACACACAGGGGTTCTGGGTCGGGGCCTCCTACTTCCCGCCGGCTGATGTCAGAGCGTGGGACAGGGTTTCTATTCACGCTCTTTCTAGGGTTCCACCCAGGACGACACACCCCTTTAGGCTTCCTGCGCGCCACGTGGCATGGTAATGGCAGCTATTGTACAGTTCAATAAAGTCTATGGCACACAGTACCCGTTGACACCGAGCACGAAATCCTGTTCATGACGTCAAGTTGACAAGCCCACCCAGGCCTGTGGGGTACTCGGAACTGAGTCGGGCAGCTCTCGAGGAAGGTCACGTGGACCCTTTTCCATGGCCCTGGCATTGTCAATAAATGGGGGAAAGTTTATATGGGAAATGTATTCGTGACACCACCTGTGGGTTTTTGCAATTGGGATGGATGGCCGACGCTGCAGTGCAGATCCTATGGGGCTGTTGGTAAGGTAGCTGAGGTGGTTCTGCTCTCTGCGGGTAGAGCAGTGGACCCAGGGCAGTTTACACAGTCTATACTGGGAATAGGACTGAGGGCACAATAAATGACTGAAAGGACACAATGATGAAAGTTTCCTTTACCTTTAATCGATGGTTGTTGATGCAGACCAGAGTACTGGTAACAGATGGTAACGGTGATCCGGGCAGCCGGTAAGCAATTGGGGATCCACCTAGCCAGGTGGCTGTAGAGGCCTCTCTTCTGCGTGGTGCTACTTGGACCTCACTGCCTAAAGCTGTGCTGTGGCCCTCTCCTGTGTGTCTAGTCCTTTACCCGTATGGCAGGCAGCTGGAGCCTATTCCAGGTGTCGCTCCTCGGTGGTGGCTCCGGGCTCTTCTGTGTTGCTTTGCCGTTGGGTGTTGAGTGGGGCCAGGGGACCTGCAATCTCCTGCTCTTTGGATGTAGCTACCAGGACTTCAGTACTCAGGCAACCATGGACTCCAGTGTCCAGTTTCTAGGGCTTTCCTCTGGGACGAGCCCACACATGGCTCCACTCCCTAGGTTCTCCTCGACTCCTCTCAGTCAGTAGCTCTCATCTGTCCTGGGACGAGCTCCACAGGCTCCAGTCCCCAGGACATGTGCACTCTTCCTGTTCTCAGACATTTCTTCCTGACTTTCTCACTAACTCTGCCTCCGGGCCAGAATTTATAGGGAAGCTCCCCTGAACCCAGGGTCAGAGCTCCCCATTCTGGTCTGGAGTCAGGACAAGTTGTGGATACTGGTGTTACCTGACAAGGGGATCCCTTCTTGCTTCCAGGCATGACATCACCCCCTGTGAGGGAGGCAATGCCACTGTGGAAACCAGACTCCTGCGGTGCCATATATGGAAGGGGCCGAGTCTTGCTGTTTCCATCCTTTTTGCTAATCAGTGGTAAAAATCTGTACAGAAAATCTCTCTCCAGAGACATTGCAGTGTTAGCAAAGACTGAGGACATAGATTAAAGATCAAAGACATATAGGATGGACAAACCCTAATTTTTTCTTCTTGGGTGGCAAAGACGTTTATAGGGCAGTTACTCACCTGTCCTGGCTCCAGTGCCACGTGATGCGCCCTCCTCCTGACCTGACTGCCTCCTTCTCCTCTACTACAGTTCCTGCAATTTCACACCATCAGGTCTCACATATGACATTATATGAGTATAGATGTATTCATGCCACTTCCAGTGGATTCCTTTTCTGTAATAAAAAACTCAGCTTGGCTATACTGAAAACTCAGCTCTGCTGTACCCCCTGAACAAGCTAGGCACTGGACCCTGCTACAAACTCAGCAATACTACACTGGGGAGCTAGCTCTGCATTGGGCTCTATTGCAAACTCAGCTCTGCTGTACATCTGAAAAATCTCGGCACTGTACTCTGCTAAAAATTCAGCTCTACTGTACCTCTCTGCACAAGCTCTGCACTGGACTCTACTACAAACTCAGCTCTGTGTACCTCCGCACAAGCTCTGCACTGGACTCTGCTACAAACTCAGCTTTGCTGTATCTCTCTACACAAGCTCTGCATGGGATTCTGCTACAAACTCAGCACTGCTATGCTGTTGAGAGAGATCTGCATGGTGCTCTATTTAAAACTCAGCTCTGCTGTACCTCTGCACAAGCTCTGCACAAGCTCTGCTAAAAATTCAGCTCTACTGTACCTCTGCACAAGCTCTGCACTGGACTCTGCTGCAAACTCAGCTTTGCTGTATCTCTCTCTGCACAAGCTCTGCATGGGATTCTGCTACAAATTCAGCACTGCTTTTGTCGAGCCCACTAGGACGGGGTACTCGGTACCGGACCGGGGTTGCTACTGGGAGATGTCACGGAGGTCCTGGTCCAGACTGCGTCCCGGGCCCTGGCAAGTAAAAGGGGAATATTTACAGGGGATAATAGTTTGTCGTGACGCCACCCATGGCTTGTGGTCAATAATGGGACCACGCTGCTGCAGAACCTCCGGGGATGATGTTAAAGCAGCTGAAGTTGTAATAGTACTCCGCGGGTAGAACTTGGTTCCCCAGGGCAGTGATGATGTTAGAGTCTATGGTGTAGTGTAAGCTTGTAGTGGATGCAATACACTTACTGTCCTGCTGCTGCAGCCTTCCTTTCTCCAGCGTTCAGAACTGACAGGCTGTGGCTCTCCAGGCTGGATTTCTCTGCAGTCCTGTTGGAGGGAATCATTTGCAGGCAGTAGAGAATCATGCAAGGGAGTCAGAGGCAGGGTTCACCGTGTTTACTTAGCAGTTTGTTCAGCTTAACAGCTCAGTTACAGTTCCAGGTACAGGTCTTTACACGGGTTACAACGTTCCCCTCCGGGTTCCTTTACTCCTGCAGCTATGTTTTTTCCTTTCTGTGACCCCTCACTGTCTCTCTGTCCTTTCCAGGCTTTACTCTCTCTTTTTCACTGTGTGCGCATCTCCGGACAGTCTAGCGGTAGCTCGGACCCCTGTGGGTCCTCGTGGTCGCCACTGAGCTGCCTGTCCTTTGGGTTAGGAACTCTAACGTGGAGTTAGAGCTCCCCATCAGTAGTCTGGGGAAACCGGGTAGATCGTCGGTCCCCTTCAGAGCCGACACTCTGCTACTAGCCTAGCCTCCAATAGTCCTGCTGTGCTAGGCTCTATCAGGCTCCTTCTACCGTGTGACTTAGGTTCCATAAGAAGGCTACTCCACCTGCAGTCGGTCGTCTCAACCGTGTGTCTAGGACCAAGTATCACTGGTCCTCTTGTCCCTCACACTCCTGGGGTGCTGGCTCCGGATAGGCTTTCTCTCCGTGGCTACACACTGGCTCTTCAGATCCTGCGCTCCTTACACCCCAATCCTCCAGGACGTGTGCTTCTTGTCTGTTCTGCTCAGCCTACCTCGGCCTACTGACTCCTTCCTCCTCCCCTTCTCTATTTCTACTATCTATCACCTGACTTGCTTGCAGTCCCACCCACTGTTCTCTAAGCCCACCACCCCTTGCCCGCCTAGAGTCCCGGGCTCCGGGTTGGGTGCTGCCCTCTAGTGGTATGTGGGATGTCTGTGAGGGTGTTGTGGTGCAACTGTCTTCCTATCTTACCTGGCTGCAGTTCCCTATGTGGCCTCCTGGTCGCAGGGGCGCCACACTTTACTGGTGAGCCAGCTCTGCGTTGTGCGCTGTTGCAAACTCAGCTCTGCTGTACCTCTGCACAAGGTCTGCACTGGACTCTGCTACAAACTCAGCTCTGCTGTACCTTCGACAAGCTCTGCCCTGGACTCTACTACAAACTCGGCTTTGCTGTACCTTTGCACAAGCTCTGCACTGGACTCTACATCTCTGCTGTACCTCTGCTCAAGCTCTGCACTGTACTCTGCTACAAACTCAGCTCTGCTGTACCTCTGCACAAGCTCTGCAGGACTCTGCTACAAACTCAGCTCTTTTGTACCTCAGCACAAGCTCTGCACTCGACTCTGCTACAAACTCAGCTTTTCTCTCTCTCTGTACAAGCTCTGCATCGGATTCTACTACAAACTCAGCACTGCTATACTGGTGAGCTAGCTCTTCATTGGGCTCTATTACAAATTTAGCTCTACTGTACCTATGCACAAGCTCTGCACTGGACTCTGCTACAAACTCAGCTCTACTGTACCTATGCACAAGCTCTGCACTGGACTCTGCTACAAACTCAGCTTTTCTGTATCTCTCTGCACAAGCTCTGCATCGGAATCATTGGGCTCTATTACAAATTTAGCTCTGCTGTACCAGTGCACAAGCTCTGCACTGAACTCTGCTATAAACTCAGCTCTGCTACATCACAGGGCTAGTTCTGCCTTTGAACTTCTTTGGTAACTCAGCTTTGCATCACCGGTATCTCAATGCTGCGTCATCACTGCTAAATCACTAAACCAGCTACGCGTCTGATCCTCCATCGCTGAGTTCTTTTGGGGTACACCCCTGTTATGTATGTTACCATATCTTTAGTCCAGTTTTTTCTGATCTCAGGGTTCCAGTTAGCCCCCCCAGTCGCCGTCTTCCTCCATTGTTCCATCTGTTGCACTTATGCCTTGTGTCCGTACTGCACAACATCTGCTCATCCGGACCAGGGAGTTTGGGGATCCACCTCAGGAGGTGAGACATAACTTTACCATAATGATCTTCGCTATGGGGTCTCCTCCCTTCTATGGAGGCCTTTTGGTCGAACAAGGTTGCAAAAGGAACAAATCTCTGGTTTGCGTTTCACGCATTGATACATTTCCTATATTCTAGGTTTGGAGATAAGAACTCTGCAGGATTTCTTCTGATTACAGGCTACGAAATCCTTCGAGATGCAACCCTATAATCTCTCTTTGCCAACGCAGGGGGGTTCTGCTGACTCATACAGCAGCTGGATAGCAGCTCTGATAGAGCCCCCCGGCACTCCGCATCCTTCCTTGGTTTATTGAATCTGCATCCAATTACCACCTATTAGTGCTGCCCTCCACTGTATATAAGTTCTGCTGGCACTGACATCAAAGTGCTCCGTTACGATGAGCTTGTGGTTTGCCTAATTCTGCAGCCTGGTGACGCCTCACCCTGAAGACCATATTAATCCATGTTACATCAGTGCAGAATTAAGGTATAATAGAATTATCCGCAACCACAGTGCCTGTAATTGATGCATTGGGCACAATGTTCCTTCACATTAAGAAAATGGACATTGGATAAAACAACTTCATAACTTTAAAAAGTGTTCTTTAAATTCTTGTATCATGGTGCCTAACACAGACTCTATACCCTATATACTACCGTGATACAGCTTGTAACGCTTGTGGGTGTGTACTCACTGTGCCACGGGCTGGCCTTACCCTGTAGGGAGGGACGTGGTTACAACAGGTGTAGGGGTTGCAATCGCACCCGGGCTCTGGAGCCTAGGGGCCCCCAAAAGTCTCTTTGGCCTATAGAAAAGACTAATGCTATTAAAGAGCTGCAATAATTGGGGGCCACGTTGGAGCTTTCACATTAGAACCCATGAGTTTCAAGTTAATCCACTGACTGTAGGGGTGTGGCTAAGATCGGGTTTTCATGAGAGCCTCTGATGGTGAAAATACTCCGGACCCCTGGTAGTTGTCAGGTATTGTACCATTCGCAAGAAAGTCCACAACACTGCAGCAGCTGACCAATGGGTCAAGGCAGGAGTGCAAGATACAGGAAGCACAGGCAGAGGCATTGTTAGACAGTCCAAGGTCAGAGTAGGCAGCAGGGCCGGGACGATAGCTAGGCGACCCTAGGCGATCGCCTAGGGCGCCATCTTGTGGAGGGCGCATTTTTTTCGCATGAGGGGCCCATTTCCCGCCCCCTGGGGGACCACGCACCCCCTGGAGGGCCCCGCGCCCCCTGGGGGGCCCCGTGCCGGCCGCCGGCGCCCGCGCCGGCCAGAGAGGAGGGAGGACGGGACTTCCTGTCCTGCAGCTCTGCCCGCCCCTCCTCTCCTCCTTACATCAGACGCACGGTGACGGCGGCCGCGGTGAGTGCAAAGGCGCGCGCCTCCCCCCCGGCCCCCGCATACTGGGCCCTGTATACAGCACCACTGGGCCCTGTATACAGCACCACTGGGCCCTGTATACAGCACCACTGGGCCTTTTATACAGCACCACTGGGCCCTGTATACAGCACCACTGGGCCCTGTATACAGCACCACTGGGCCCTGTATACAGCACCACTGGGCCCTGTATACAGCACCACTAGGCCCTGTATACAGCACCACTGGGCCCTGTATACAGCACCACTGGGCCCTGTATACAGCACCACTGGGCCCTGTATACAGCACCACTGGGCCCTGTATACAGCACCACTGGGCCCTGTATACAGCACCACTGGGCCCTGTATACAGCACCACTGGGCCCTGTATACAGCACTGGGCCCTGTATACCACCACTGGGCCCTGTATACCTCCACTGGGCCCTGTATACACCACCACTGGGCCCTGTATACACCACCACTGGGCCCTGTATACACCACCACTGGGCCCTGTATACCACCACTGGGCCCAGTATACAGCGCCACTGGGCCCTGTATACAGCACCACTGGGCCCTGTATACAGCACCACTGGGCCCTGTATACAGCACCAATGGGCCCTGTATACACCACTGGGCCCTGTATACCACCACTGGGCCCTGTATACCACCACTGGGCCCTGTATACCACCACTGGGCCCTGTATACACCACTGGGCCCTGTATACCACCACTGGGCGCTGTATACACCACCACTGGGGCCTGTATACACCACCACTGGGGCTGCTGTATATACTGCTGGGGCCTGTATATACCACTGGGGCTGCTGTATATACTGCTGGGGCCTGTATATACCACTGGGGCTGCTGTATAACCCCTGGGGCTGCTGTATTACCCCTGGGGCTGCTGTATTACCCATGGGGCTGCTGTATAACCCCTGGGGCTGCTGTATAACCCCTGGGGCTGCTGTATAACCCCTGAGGCTGCTGTATAACCCCTGGGGCTGCTGTATTACCCCTGGGGCTGCTGTATTACCCCTGGGGCTGCTGTATAACCCCTGGGGCTGCTGTATTACCCCTGGGGCTGCTGTATAACCCCTGGGGCTGCTGTATAACCCCTGGGGCTGCTGTATAACCCCTGGGGCTGCTGTATTACCCCTGGGGTCTGTATATACCACTGGGGAGGCTGCTGTATACCACACTGCTGGGGGCTGTATACCTGTGCTGGGGTCCACCCTTGGCTTATACACGAGTCAATAGGTTTTCCCAGGTTTTGGGGGCAAAAGTAGGGGGGTCGGCTCATACACAGGTCGGCTTATACACGAGTTTATACGGGCAGTAATCCTACAATGTCTGCTGGACATGGTATGAGGAGGTTTATGGCTCAGTTAGTACACTCCATACTTCATGGTAAGGGGAGGGTTTATGGCTCAGTTAGTACACTCCATACTTCTTGTTATTAACCAGTTAATGCTCTCTTGTCCACCGCACTGCAGTGTCAAAAGAGGACAACAGCGAGACAAGCAGCAACATGGCATCAGAGAGTCCCTGACCTCGAAATAGAAGATCCTCAGATCCTGGTATTGTGACATAATATTAAGAATAATACTTTTTGCATTTATATTACACTATGAACTCCACAGCACTTTACATACATCATGAACACTGTCCCCATTGGGGCTCACAATGTAAACAACCTATCAGTATGTCTCTGTAGTGTGGTTGGACGAACCTTTTATAGGTCCCCGTTAAATTAAATTCACTTTCAAAGTATGCTGACATTTTTATTCCCAGACATATTTCGGGGTGGGGGGGAGGGCGCCGTTTGCCTTACCTGCCTAGGGCACCAAAATGCCTTGTCCCGGCACTCGTAGGCAGCACAGGGTCGGCATTTGTAGACGAGGTCAGGAGCAGAGAGGAAACCAAGACCGGGTCAGGAAATAGGAGAGACAACACTGGAGGCACTTTGCAGGAAACTTGACAGGAAACTGAACAAGAACCTAGATCAGACAGGAGGAGCTGAAACCTAAAGCACCTGCTGGAAGGGGAGAGGCCAGGGAAGCAGAACGCTGCTGAGCACAGTTCATATAAATTCCAGCAAAGTCTGGTTGCACAATCCTATAACAGGAGGAACCACATCAGCTGCAGGTGAATGCAACAGTGCTGGCTGAGTTGCATAAGGCTCAGATAAAAAGTCAGTCTCAGGGACAAGCTGTAAAGTAAAGGCAGTGAGTAGGGTAATACACTCATGCTGTGTGAGTAACAGTTGTGACACAGCTTTAGCCAGATCACAATTCAGATGGAAGTGTAAAAGCCAGTGTGATAAACAATGTATGCCAGCTGTGTCATACAGATCTGCCTACAACTAAGGCCGGCTTCACACCACGCCACTTCAGGTCTGAAACTTGACAGCCCCGGACCTGATTTTGCCATAATACAGCCTACGGGGCGGATGAGCCAGATAGCAGCTATCTGCATCTGTTTTCCATCAGTCCGGAGGATCCGGGACAATTCAGATTTTCTCGCGGACACAAGAACGCTGCTTGCAGCATTTTTGTGTCTGAGCGAAAATCTGCCCAAATTAGCCAATCCAGCGCTCCCTAACATGGGAGTCTATGGCACCGGATTACCCAGATCCGGAGGATCCGGGAACCAGCGGCTGAAGTTCAGCGTGAGCTACGCTGAACTTCAGCACCAGGGAGCTGTCCCCTGTGAAGTGGTTCAGCACCATTTCAGCAGGGGACAGCTACCTCAGCTGCACTCGGCTGAATCCAGTTACAAACAGGACTGAGGACATATTTGCCCTCCGATTCTGTTTGCAAATCGGGTCCGGGGTTGTCAGGTTCCCGGACCAGATAGTGCTGTGGTGTGAAGCCAGCCTTAGATGTTTTTGTGAAAAGTGTTTGTGGCATCTAAGCAGTTAAGATCCTTTTACATCCATTGACTGGCAGAACGATACGACCTCCAATTGCTAAACATTTATTTACACAGTTTACACCCAGACTACAGCCGGGGTAACAATGGTGTATAACATCCGATGGGAAGAGAATCAGATGCTTAAGGCTAATGACACTCAGCTCAAACTTTGACTAAGGCTAGGGTCACACTTGTTAAGGTAATTGCGGTTCCCGCATCCGGATTTGGATGCGGGAACCGCAATTGTCATCACACATAATTTTGACACAAAATGTGTCTGACAAATCGCAATGTGGTATCCGGATTGCTCAGGATGTGTAATCCGGAGCAATCCGGTTACCACCTGCTTTGTTCATCCCTGCTGCGGCAGGGGTGAACAAAGGGTTAAATATTATGAATCCATGTGGGCAACATGTCTATAGGGGGTGTCCACCCCCTCTAGAGACTTTGCTGTCCATGACTCACCGTGGCCGGGACTCCGGTTGACAGACGTTTTACTCTTCCTCCTTCTCACGGATGGACCGCGCCTGCCGGTAGTGGGGCCCGGTGGTACAGATCACAAAGAGAGACGTCATGGGTTGAACAGTTTAGGGTTAAATTGTTTCGTGACGCCACCTATGAGTGTTCCGGTAACTATACCGGTGCTGCGGGGCCTCTGGGGGATGGAATGCAGCAAGATGGAACGCTCCCGACAGGCTGAGCGGTGATCCCCGGAGCCCGGAGCTGCACAAGATGTTCTGAGGCAGCTATGGTTACCTTAATGCGCGGAGACAGACAGTTCATAAGAAAGCACGGACACTGGAAGTCTCTGTAACGGATTCTTTACTGTAACCAGCAGGCAGTACATGGTATTCAGTGACGGGTAGTGGACCGGGTGGACTCAGCAATGACCAGTGTTTCTCAGAAATCCGTGGTGTTCCTCCATTCTAACTACTTTGTGTTGCCTTTGTCGCCAGGAATGCCAGGTTGGGTACAAGGAGGCTGCTTGAAGGCTGCACCTGACTGTGCAAGCCCCCTCTCCTAGGTTGCAGAGCTCGTTGGTTTAGCTCCTTCTCCTACGTTGTTCGGAGAGTTCTCTCTTTTCCTAACTCACTAATTGTACTCAGTTCTCCACTACACACTACCACTACACTCCGTCCACCAGGACCTAATTGGCCCTCTATGCTAAGTGATGCATGTAGGGTATGGATCTCTGAGTTAACCGTGTGACTGCTGAGTCAGAGAATATTGCTGCTGCTGTTTGGCTGCAATACCCTTTTGTGACGCACTCGTTGCGGGGCGCCACATCCACACAGGACGGCATGTCAGGGTTAACTTAACTGTTAACCCCATCGCCACTATAGTCGGTTTTCTTCTATTCATTCTATTAAAACCCGCCGACTCCTGCATCAGGACCAGTACACTATGCAAATTGCGTAAGCATTTTAAAGTACAGCAACCTCAATGAGGAGCTGTCTGTGGTGCTTACGCAATTTGCACAGGATAGTGGCTGCTCTCCAAGGTCCAGATCTAATGTACAGTAGTTCTATGGGCTGTGCGGTGCCCATAGAACTACTGTATTAGCGATAAGGACCCTGGACAGCGGCATGTATAGTATGTAAATCGCGTGTGGGTGTGGACACCACCTAGAGACATGTTGCCCACATGGATTCATATTATTTAACCCTTTGTTCATCCCTGCGGCAGCAGAGATGAACAAATCTGCCGGCTGCCGCAGGCATTCACCTATGCCTTGCGGCAGCCGCATGGGCTCCGCAGGAGCCCATTATAACAAAGAAAGGCTGCAGCAGAGTAACCACTGTGAAAACTGCAGCCTGCATGATTTTTCACACAGGCTGCAAATCCAGAGCCGTTAACCGATTGCATGTAGTGCAATCCGGTTAACATAATGGGCTCCAATGGGCTTAGGTTCCTGATCCGGTTTTGTGCTTTTTTATAGCTCAAAACCGGATCAGGATTTAAAAATGTGACCCCAGCCTGATTGTAATTTACAGTGATCCAATGCTTTCACATGCAAGAATCAGAGCACAGGTGCAGAGAAGATGGAAAACTTAATTTTTTCATCTTCTCCATTGTCTGTGATGGCTAAATCGAACTGTATTCTGATGACATCCATGTGCAGTACGATGTTTCACACACACCCAAAGACTTGCATGAGTGTGAGTAAGGCTAGGGTCACACTTGCAGATTTTACATGCGTTTTTGAGACTTGCTTTTTGTGAAAACGCATACAAAAACACATCCATAGGTCCCCATGCAAAAAAACGCTTGCCCCAATAGCAAAAAACGCATGTCTGAATGTACCATGTGTTTTTGGGATGCGTTTTTGGTGCGTTTTCAAAAACGCAGGCGTTTTTATAACATGGGGCCCTATGGGAAACGCAAGAGCCATAACATTTTTATTTTTCCGTCAATATAGACATGTGACGGCTTGTTTATTGTGGGACGAGTTGTACTTTCAGATGCAATCATTTATTTTACCATATAGTGTACAGGGAAATAGCGAAAAAAATTCTAAATACAGTGAAATTGCAAAAAAAGTGCAATGACACGTTTGTTTTTTGGGTATTTTTGTTGCCATGTTCACTATATGGTAAAACCGACATGACGGGGTGATGCCTCGGGTCGGTACAAGTTTGTAGACACCCAACATGTATACCTTTACTGGTGTCTAGGTGGTGAAAAAAAATTCAGAAGTTTGAAAAAAAACAAAACTGACTTTTTGCGCCATGTTCTGCGACCTGTAGCGCCCTCATTTTTCGGGATCTGGGGCTATGTGACAGCTTATTTTTTGCGTCTTGAGCTGATGTTTCTAATCATACCATTTTTGGGGGGATCCACAGTTTTGATCGCCTGTTATTGCATTTTATAGCAATGTTGCGGCGACCAAAAAAACAGAATTTTGGCGTTTGGACCATTTTTTCCGTTACTGAGTTTACGGCTCTAGTGAACGGATTTAATAGGATGATAGATCGGGCGATTCTGAACGCGGCGATACCAAACATGTGTGTTTTTTCTTTTTTTAATACTTTTATTGTGATTGGGGGTAAAGGGGGGTGATTTGAACTTTTATATTTTTTTTTTTTTTTTTTTTTTTTTTACAGGTTTTTAAAAACTTTATTTTTTCATTGATTCTTATTTTTACACTGCCCCATAGAGAGGCACCCTGCTGCACAGTCCGATCGCTGCAGCTCATCTGTATCTCCCAGAATCGCGGCCGTGTTGTGGTTGGCAGCCCTGCCAACCACAGCAGGAAACTGTGCTCTAACAGCATCAGGGGTCTAGCCAGGACCCCGGGCTATAGTCGGGGTCGTTGCGACAATACACTCCTTCACCAGTCATCCAAATTAGACTATGAACATATGGTACCAGATAAGAGTAAATCAGACGGAGAATCTGGTTCAAACTTATAATATGTTCGTTGCTTTATTAAGCAATGGCAATGGTCTCAGCAACTAACTTTATTTCCGGCTACACGGCATTTTATACTCTAGAGATAGGCGTGAAATGGCCAGGACAAGGTGGGATTAGATGGGGGTTAGGTGGGGTTAGGCTAATATATCTATCTCTGTTAGTAATAATTAGTCCTTTGTCTCTCTGCCGAGTCCATCCTTCTTCTTGACACGGTGCCATCTCTGGGCTCCTGGTATGTAGGACATCTCAGGTTTCTCCTGGTACTCTTTGGCACAGGCATCCAGAGGACAGCTTATCTTCTCAGTTCTCATCCATCTCAACACGACAGTATCTTCTTTTCAGCAGACAGATATATCTATAGAATACTAGGTTAAGGGAAAAACTTATTGTCTCTCACCTAGAGTATTAGTAAAAATATAAAATACTAGTATGGAATTGCCCGATGCACATGCATCGATTCTAGAAGAGCGAGCTCTGACTCGCAATGGCCGCTTCGCGGCCAATGCTTCGCGCTGGGAAAAGGCGATCCCATGCCCGCTGCGCGGGCATAGCGAGTCGCATTGACTGCTCGCATGGCCGCTGCGCGGCATGCTTCGGGCGTATCCACATACACGCCGACTCGCAGTCAGTGGACTCAGAAGGGGCAAAAACCCATTCGCAATTATATAATAGATAAATGTGATATAATAAAATAAAGTCCTTTTCTCTCCTCAACACGTCAGGTGAGGCGGAGATCCCCGAACTATCGCAAAGATCTCCAAGCAGGCGGTGAAAAGCGCATTCCCGCCAGCATCGTTGCTTGGATCCCGATCAGTGATTGACAGCGGGATCAAGGGAACAGCGCTGATCGATCATGGATCCGATCGGCTGTTACCCGACATCTCAGCTGATACATGAGCTTAGATTGCTATAGAATTTTTTGGAGTTTAAATATTTTTTTTTAAGCTTCCAAGGTGTGAATTTTGGAAACCTGTCAGATGTGGCAGCCGCTGTTAAGTCCAGGAAGCTTACAATGTCCTTAAAACATCTGTTTAAGGCTAGGGTTGACACTTGGCATGCGTTGTTTTGCTGTTTTAGGCAGCCTGCTTTTTTGGGCTGCGTTTTTGCTGATAGGTGTGGGCACCCTTAAAAAACGCATGCAAAAATGCATGCAAAAACACATGGTGCATTTAGACACTTTCAAAAACGCATGCGTTTCCCATAGGGCCCCGATGTTATAAAAACGCATACGTTTTTGAAAAAGCACCAAAAAATGCTGCTTGCAGTATTTTTTTGGTGCTGAGCCAAAAACACATCCCAAAAACGCATGGACATTCAGACATGGTTTTTGCTATTGGGGCATGCGCTTTTTTGCATGGGGGCCTATGGATGCTTTTTTCCATGCGTTTTCACAAAAAGCAAGTCTCAAAAACGCATGTAAAATCTGCAAGTGTGACCCTAGCCTTGGAGAGCTTAATATTTTTGGGGGATTCTTTTTAGACTATTTTATTATTATTATTATTATATTATTTATTTTTAATTTTAATTTTTTTATTATTATTATATTTCGGGGGGGAAACAAACCTTTATTATTGCAGAAGGTCATCAGCATTCAAGGCCATTTCTTCTACACTTATTTGCTATCAATTCAAATAAAAATAGCATACGTTCAATACTTTTCACAGATGGGTTTTACTGTATTTTTGGTCCGAAGCACAGGCATAGCAGGCAGGTACAGACTGCCTCCGACCCCCGCTGCCTAGTTTTTCCTACTGGAACAAAATACTTTTTAATTTTTTTTTAAATAATTAAAAACAAAACAATGTGGGCTTACCATTTGGTTGCAGCCAGTTACAGCAGCGGTACAGCTCACTACCCCAACTGCTATTTTCTGCTGTAATCAAAATGCATATTTTTAATTATTTTTTAAAAATAAAACAAAAACAATGTGGGGCTTTACCATATTTTTGGTTGCCAGCCAGTTACAGCAGGCAGGTACAGGCTGCCACCTACCCCAACTGCCTAGTTTAACTTGGCTAGAAACCAAAGACTGAAAGAGGAATCATGATAGTTTACATCTGATCAAGCCTGTAGCAAAAGACAGCTAATTGGGGAGTAGGGGGGAGGGTTTAAGTGTTGATCTCCACCTATCTGCTACTAACCTACCCATGCACAGGTCTTTACAATTGTAAAAATTATTTTTTAGCTCCAAATTCATGAATTTAAGTTATAAAGAAACAAAGAAAACCCTTTAAACACATAGAATACCAGGAGGTATTTTTCATGCAATCCTTTACATAATATTGTCCTAAGTCAGGGGTGGGGAACTTAAGGCCAGCCAACAGGTCATATTTTCAGGATTTCTTTAGCATTGCACATGAGCTGGAATCATCATCAGTGCAGGTGATACAATCATCACCTGTGCAATACTAAAGAAATCCTGAAAACATGCGCTGTTGGCGGCCCTTGAGGCATGGAGTTCCCCACCCCTGCCCTAAGTGAACAGTGCCCAAGTTTACAAGTTTTCTTCCAAGATTCAAACCACATTTTCTATTACTTTCATGACTCAGATTTTTCCTTTATTTTTGTTTTTGTCTGCACACTATAGAAGAACCATATATATTTTCAAACTTTACCCCCCCAAAAGACAAGTATAAAGTAAAAGTGATCTGCTTTAGTCATTACTGAAACCTTGCAGTTCTCCGGTTCTCGGGTGGATAGTTTTGCAACTTAAACATCTCAAAGAAACATCAAAAGGAAGAAAACTACTGTGTCAAGACTCAAGACTTCTAGGGACCTCTAAACTGCGAGAAATGTGATCTGATGCAGCCGCATCCTGCGGAGTCCTCCTCCGTGCACCCGCAATGATGTAATTCTAGATGACTGTGTCCCAGCTTCAACATTTAAATTCTCATTTCACAAAATCCTTCTTCCCCTGTGGCATTTTCCATCATCTCCCATTGATTTGTAAATGGTTTCTGGAAAATGATTTTATTTTTCAAAAGTGGCTTCATGAGATTTTATGATTTGAGAAGGTGAATAAAATAGGTAGGATTTGAGTCATACAGAGCAAACAGCACATTTCGGTTTCTAGTGACGGATATATTGATATTTCTCAGAATTGAGGTTAAGGAACCAATACACCAACAATCAAAAGGGTAACAATGTTTTGAACTTTTCACTTTTAGGCTTCATAGCTCCCCATTCACTACAGCTTTGTCACATCCCCAAAGTCTGCAACTTCTGTGTGCTTCGTTGTGTTTACTCCAAAGGTGGGGCTGATGATGTAGTACTCTGACTTGTGGATGAGCTGTATGGCTGCTCAGCTGCAGTCATTAACTCTGGCTTCAGCCAATTAGGACATACTGCAGTATGTGTGCGCCTGATGGTTGCCAGATCTATTCCATGTTTTACTTGATATTCCTGCTTTGTATTATTGGCTGTCTGGATTGTCTTCTGTCTGATTTTGTACTATTCATCAGCCTGATGATTTTGTACCATTCTGATCTCTCGGCTTTGATCCTACTTGGCAACTGTTCTATTTCTGGACTGCAACTCATCCAATGGCAGCAACCCTCTGGACCTTGCAGTTAAATCAGATCCCTGTGTGGTGCCCCTGCGACCAAGGTGGCCACAGGTAGGAACTTCAGCCAGGCAGAAAGTAGACAGTTATTTAGGAACACCTTCAAACACACACCCACAGAGTACAACACAAAACCCGGAGCCCGGGACTCTAGGCGGGCAAGGGGTGATAGGGTTTAGAGGGAAGTGGCTGAAACGTAGGTCAGGTGACGAACTAGGTACAAAAGGAGAACACAAGGAGGAGTTAGTCAGTAGGCCAGAGTGAGCCGAGCAGTAAAGACAAGAGCAGAGTAAAGAATACAGAAAGACACTTTCCTGGGGGTCAGGGCGCCCTGGAGGCGCAGAATCCTGCGAGACACCGTTCCCAGGAGAGAAAGCCTGCTTCATAGTAGCAGCCCAAAGGAAGGGAAAGACAGAGACTGGACCAGTGCAGCTGGGTCCGAGGAAGACGGCAGCGCTGACAGACGTTTGGCAGGACAGACTCCCCTGACGTACCCAGGTAGTCACACGGGTTGGAGAGAGCTTTGTGATCCCTTGCAAGATAGGGACACCCAAGGCTAGGCTGGGACTAGAGAGTCGGATCTGGGTGACCGTAGCTACACGCCGGTACACGGACACACCGACGGGGAGGCACAGATTCCAGGTCTGGTCACCCAACACACGGGCTGGAGTATCAACAGCACAAAGGACCTAGGCTTGCCACCCACACACATAGGGGGAAGCCAGACAAGGGACCAAGCTGCCCCCATACAGCCCACAGGGAAGAACTGAGGAGAGGAAAGCCTGAAAGGTTATAGAGAAAGTGAAGGGTCTCAGAGAGGAAACCTGGCTGCAGAGGGTTCAGAGAGTATCCAGAGTTAACTGTGTGAAAGAACTACACTGTAAATTGTTGGACTGTACTAAGAACTTGCAAGTAAAACCTGGTGAACCCTGCCCCAGTCTCCCGTGTGTGATTCCCTGCAATCAGAACTTTATTCCACTTTTACACCCTGTCAGGAGCAGCCACGACCCACGGCGGGCTCACCCATCTAGCTGCAGCACCATCCATCCATTCTCCTGGTGGGAACAGCAACAGCGGTGGTCCCCTCACTGATCACAACCCGTGGGTGGCGTCACGACAAACCCCTGTAAATACCCCCCTTTTTACTTGTGGGCTCGGGACACTGTCCGGACCAAGACTGATACCCCCAGCGATACCCCGGTCCGGTACCGAGTACCCTGTCCCAGTGGGCTCCACACAGTGGCGGACCTTGAGCCTGGCAGGCCATGGTGCAGCAGCTGTTGGTGTGGAGGAGCAAGGGGGAGGTGCTAGCGATGTTGGTGAGGTAGCGGGGTGACGGGGGGGTAGGGGGTCTGTAGGTGATGTGGCTCTGCCGAGCCACGCATTGCTGTCCTGGGAGCCGGGGCGGCAGAGGAGAGGAGGGGTGGGATCAGCCAAGGGAAGCAGCAAGCTTCCCTCAGTTAACCTCCGCTCCTCTGACACAGGGTCACGGGGGTCGGCTGGGGGCCCCCCTGCAGGCTTGAAGGGCCCCTAGCCTGTCGGGGCCCTGGTGCAGCTGAACCAGCTGCACCACAGTAGGTCCGCCCCTGGCTCCACACCTGCATAGGGGTTAAAGAGTGTCAGGGTATCTCGGGTTCTGCATTAAGTTTTGATTTGCATGTAGTCACTCCGGGATTCCCCTTTTTACCTGTAACTTGGACGGAGGTTACACTACATTGGTCTCATCCTACAGGCAAAATCACTTAGCAGCATGTCCTTAGCAGATATCCACCTAGAAAATACTGTATATCCAGCAGGGAAGGTTGTTGAAGGAAGAGTAAAAAGAGCCCCACCTGCGCTGTGATAGGAGAGAAACAAAACGGGAAAGTGAAAATACCTAACTAGCAGCAAAGCTATTGGGAAAAGTTAAGATAAAACATCCATCAGCCAATGGGCAGAGACAGACTAGGCCAGTGATGGCTAACCTATGTCACGCGTGTCAGCAGTGACATGCTGAGATGTTTTTGCTGGCACGCATGTCATGGCGCAGTTTACCCCTCCGCCCGCCGCTGATATGGATATGGATAATTAGCTCTGCTGCATTACAGTGTCGCCCTTGTCCCGGCTTTGGATGCTGAGCTGACACTGTGATTGCATGCAGTCTTTGTCAATCACAGTGTCAGCATCCAGAGGTGGGACAAGGCGGCTCATTAATGAAGCTAAAAATGAAAGTGTCAGCATCGCGCCTCCGGATGCTGATGCTTTGATTGCAACTGATTGCATGCAATCACAGTGTCATGTCAGCATCCGAAGGCGGGAAAAGGCGGCATGGTAATGCAGCAGAGCTAATTATGTTATCAGCAGCAGGTGGCTGACACTTTGAGTGATGGTGAGGAACGAGGGATAGGTGAGTTATATTGTTTATTATTTTTGTGCGTGCACTTGGATGGGGCCATGTCCAGGATGGGGGGGTAATGTACCAGGATGGGGGGTGCTATATACTAGTATCAAGGGGCTATATCCAGGAAAGGGGCTATATATAAGGATGGGGCCATATCCAGGATGGGGGGTAATGCACCAGGATGGGGGGGGGATGCTATATCTCAGTATGGGGGCTATATCCAGGATAAAGGTCTATATACCAGAATGGGGGCCATATCCAGATGAGAGATATTGTGCCAGGAAGGGGGTGCTATATCTAGGATAAGGGGCTATATAGCAGAATGGGGGCCATATCCAAGATGGGGGAGTAATGTACCAGGATGCGGGTGCAACATCCCAGTATAAATCAGTATAGGGGATATATCCAGCATAAAGGGTTATACAGAATGGAGGGTAATGTATCAGGATGGGGGGCTATATCCAGGACAAGGGGCTATATAACAGAATGGGCGTCATATCCGGGATGAAGATTGATGTACCAGGATGGGGACTGTATAGCCAGCATAAGGGGTTATATACCAGAATGGGGGCCATAACTAGGATGAAGAGTGATGTACCAGTATGGGGGCCATATCCGGGATGAGGGCTATATACCAGACTGGTGGTCATATCCAAGATAATTTTTAGTTTTTACAGCTACAAATATTAGAAAATGTTGGGTTTTTGTCAAAGTGACACACCACCCGAGTTATACTCGGCTTTTTGGCTAATTTTGACACACCGAGCTCAAAAGGTTGACCATCACTGGACTAGGCTGTGGCTCAGCAGGGAAGGAAACCAACCACGGAGCATAAAGCCACCACATTGAGTCAGATAATGGAGGCAAGACAATACATAGATATGAGAATGAAAGATAATTATGTGATTAACACAGTTGTGGCTAAAAGTATTGACACCCCTGCAATTCTGTCAGATAATATTCAGTTTCTTCCTGAAAATGATTGCAATCACAAATTCTTGGTATTATTATCTTCATTTAATTTGTCTTCAATGAAAAAACACAAAAGAGAATGAAGCAAAAAGCAAAACATTGATCATTTCACACAAAACTACAAAAATGGGCCAGACAAAAGTATTGGCACCCTCAGCCTAATACTTGGTTGCACAACCTTTAGCCAAAATAACTGTGATCAACCGCTTCCGGTAACCATCAATGAGTTTCTTACAATGCTCTGCTGGAATTTCAGACCATTCTTCTTTGGCAAACTGCTCCAGGTCCCTGATATTTGAAGGGTGGCTTCTCCAAACTGCCATTTTTAGGTCTCTCCACAGGTGTTCTATGGGACTCAGGTCTGGACTCATTGCTGGCCACCTTAGAAGTCTCCAGTGCTTTCTCTCAAACCATTTTCTAGTGCTTTTTGAAGTGTGTTTTGGGTCATTGTCCTGCTGGAAGACCCATGACCTCTGAGGGAGACCCAGCTTTCTCACACTGGGCCCTACATTATGCTGTAAAGTTTGTTGGTAGTCTTCAGACTTCATAATGCCGTGCACACGGTCAAGCAGTCCAGTGCCAGAGGCAGCAAAGCAACCCCAAAACATCAGGGAACCTCCGCCATGTTTGACTGTAGGGACCGTGTTCTTTTCTTCGAAGCCTCTTATTTTCTCCTGTAAACTCTATGTTGATGCCTTTGCCCATAAAGCTCTACTTTTGTCTCATCTGACCAGAGAACATTCTTCCAAAACGTTGTAGGCTTTCTCAGGTAAGTTTTGGCAAACTCCAGCCTGGCTTTTTTATGTCTCGGGGTAAGAAGTGGGGTCTTCCTGGGTCTCCTACCATTCAGTCCTTTTCAGTCAGACGCCGACGGATAGTACGGGTTGACACTGTTGTACCCTCGGACTGCAGGGCAGCTTGAATTTGTTTAAATGTTAGTCGAGGTTCTTTATCCACCATCCTGCACAATCTTGCGTTGAAATCTCTTTTCAATTTTTCTTTTCCGTCCACATCTAGGGAGGTTGGCCACAGTGCCATGGGCTTTAAACTTCTTGATGACACTGCACACGGTAGACACAGGAACATTCAGGTCTTTGGAGATGGACTTGTAGTCTTGAGATTGCTCATGCTTCCTCACAATTTGGTTTCTCAAGTCCTCAGACAGTTCTTTGGTCTTCTTTCTTTTCTCCATGCTCAATGTGGTACACACAAGGACACAGGACAGAGGTTGTGTCAACTTTAATCCATGTCAACTGGCTGCAAGTGTGATTTAGTGATTGCCAACACCTGTTAGGTGCCACAGGTAAGTTACAGGTGCTGTTAATTACACAAATTAGAGAAGCATCACATGATTTTTCTAACAGTGCCAATACTTTTGTCCACCCCCTTTTTATGTTTAGTGTGGAATTAGATCCAATTTGGCTTAAGGACAATTCTTTTTGTGTTTTTTTCATTGAAGACAAATTAAATGAAGATAATAATACCAAAGAATTTGTGATTGCAATCATTTTCAGGAAGAAACTGAGTATTATCTGACAGAATTCCAGGGGTGTCAATACTTTTGGCCACAACTGTATATACATAGAAACATAGACAGTTATGATATTGATGCTTATGAGATTTGCACATCTGGATTTAGAAACAATTGTAAGCACTTTCATGTACCGTAATCATCCTGTGGTTTGTTACCTTTCCACTAAGGACTCCAATTTGTAATAAATCACGGTAGAGAAGCACTCATCAGCCTACAATCCACATAACAGCCACTGGGGGCCACAGACAGATATACAGATACATATAGTGTAGACATCTCTAGACAGAGTACTGTAAAATCTTGTTAGGTTTTATTTTTTTATAAATGTAGAATCTTTAGTAACACACACCGTGATATCCAAAGTAAAGTCGATCTGTAATTTTGCTTTACTAATTTTCTTTTTACTATTTTTGCTTTTGGGAGCTTCCACCTGCCAACATGTAAAACTCATTAACATTAACAGATAGAGCACATTCATGTTTCTTATACATTTGACACAAAGTTGGACATCACTGCGTCTAGCGGGATTTCATGTAAATCCAGACTTTATTTCTGTAAAACTTTAATGAGGATTTGGAAGCGAGAGGAGGGTGGAGGTAAGAGAGAGAAATTACCGAAAATTACTGGTGCAACAAGAGCGACTGTAATTACTACAATCACATGTGATGGCTCAGAAAGTGCAAACCTCTAGGAGAGACTTCTACAAAACTTGGACCATAATTAGCTTGAGATGATCTAACAATGGTTGGATATCCTAGAAAATGAAGTGACAATAACCCTCTAACCCTCAACATAGGACAACCAAGAGTGTGGGAAGCACGTACAGAAATAAGTTACCGTAAGAAGATTTAGAGCCGAGTAAGAAATCCTGCAATTATTCATCAGTCTACATCAGGGGCATAACTACAATAGATGCACAGGTTGCAATCGCTCCTTGGCCCCGGAGCCGAGGAGGCTCCAAAAGTCCCTTTGGCCTATAGAAAAAGACTAATGCTGGTAAAGGAATTCTGTCAGGTCAAAAATTCACATGTAACTGATATCATTTTCTAATTCCTCTCTAATCTCTCTCCGTCACACCTGGACACTTCACATGTGATGCAGGGGCGTGGGCTATCGCCGGCAACAGCGCCGGTGCGTTGCCCAGTGTAAAGGGCCGATAATGAGGCGAAAAATCGCCTTAGAGTGGTCGCCTAGTTTCCCAGCACTCTGGGGCGATGTGTACACATCGCCCCATGTAACATGGTGATCGCCGATGTTACAAGCGATGGGAGCCATAAGCTCCCATGTTACAGGATCGCCGCTAGGATTTGTAGACACCCCAGCGGCGATGTCTCCTGTAACATCGCCGGTGCGTCGCCGGAGGTATCGCCGTGTGTAAACACACGACTGCGACACTGGCGGGTTGCCAAAAACGTGCGCGCTCCCGTGCGTCGCCGACGATATCTCCGGCGAAGTGTCCAGGTTTGACGGTACCCTTATAGATCTTCATTGGGTATCTGAGGCATGTGTGTAGTGTGTCTGATGGACTTGACAACTTGACCAGTTTGACACCTTAATTTTGTAACAAATACTTGTATTTGTAAAGTATTTCTATGTGATTATAAGAACACTTGATCATTTGCTCATCAGATACACACATTACATGTATGCAGGAAACAAATGCTCTAATAATATAAATCTTTTATACAGCGTACACAGTGCAGGACAAAACACCTCCCCCCACCCAGAACAGAGCACAAAGCTTGGATGGGTGTGGATATTTATATAGCACTTACAAAGCAGCCAGACTAATCCTCTGTAAAAGTAATGGAGAGGACTAATGTACCAGCTGCCTGCAGGGTGCAAAAATGCTGATAGCAAGAAACCACAAACGGTACAATAATAATTTTACATTTTTAAAAAAGGTCTGCCCAGGCCCTATTCAAGGGTAATATTATTATCATACAGAAAAATGACCTGAAAGGGCCCTTTTAAAGAGTTATAATAATTGGGAGTCCTATTGGAGCTTTTGCAGCGGGGCCCATGAGCTTCAATTTACGCCACCTGTCTTCATGTTCTGTGAGCCGCCATAATAAAACAATGCAGCCAGCTATAGAGAAATAATACTGCCTGCTGTAAAGTAATACCGTAATAAAGTAATAATACCTCCTACTGTGATATATTATATCTAGCTATAAAGTAAAATTACTGCCTCCACTTACAATATATTACCTACCATGATAAAATAATGCCACCAGCTAAAAAGCAACAATGCTGCCTCCTGACACATAATATAATGTAATAATAATGGATGCTGTAACATGATAATGCTGCCAGCTGTGATATAATAATGCAATTTTATTTTATAAACAGTACAGTACTAATGCTGCCTGTTTTAAATAATACTGGACACATTGTCATGCCTCAGGGCCCCTTTACACGCGGCTACATTTCTAGGGTGGCTACAGGTAACTTACTGGTTGCAGTGAAATCATGGAGACATGATTCCATTTGTACACAGCAACAAGATAGAACCTTGTCTCCATGATTTCACTGCAGCCAGTAAGTTACCTGTAGCCACCCTAGAAATGTAGCCGCGTGTAAAGGTACCCTCAGGGTTTGATTGGGCGACCATGTGCTGTGTGGTCATTTTTTCATTTTTTATTTGCTCTGTCCTATCACATTTTAGATGTGGCTATTTATACCTTCCTTAAGCAGGCCTGCTCTGCTGGCTATATTCCTATGTAGATCCTGCTAAGGAGTTTCAGCCCCACTGCCTGTGATTTTTTCCTGTCAGACAGAGATCAGCTTGGTATATGTTCTTTGCGGTCTCACTTGTTTAACCTCCTACTTTCTCCTGTTTATAGTGAGAACATAGGAGGCTATTCTTACTACCAGTAGCAACTTCACCTCATGCCACTAGTGCATGTGTTGTGTGTTTCCACTCTTTGATTCCTTACCTATCCCTACACGCTTTCCCTAGCCTGGGTTGTAGTGATCTGTTATCTTCAACTGCTTGCTAAAGAGGTCTTCCTGGCCTAATCTACAAATATGGCCGCACATCCTGCTGATTAGACCATCATTGATCCAAGAGTAGAGTGCAAGGTGATTTTATGTACAATATATAAAACAGCAAAACACAATACCTTTTGTTGAAGTTTATTACATTCTAGGAAAGAAAGAAAGAAAGAAAGAAAGAAAGAAAGAAAGAAAGAGAGAAAGAAAGAAAGAGAGAAAGAAAGGGAAGAAAGAAAGAAAGAAAGAAAGAAAGAAAGAAAGAAAGAGAAAGAAAGAAAGAAAAGAAAAGAAAGAAAGAAAGAAAAAGAAAGAAAAAGAAAGAAAGAAAGAAACCAGCAAAAATAATATACAATCTGGATACTGGAACTATAGGATATTGCAGTTTATTACATTCTAGGAAAGGAAGGAAGAGAAAGAATTAAAAGGTATCAACCACTGAGGACTCTCAGAGTCTAATGTTTTGGAAAAAATAAAGAATATATATACAAGATATAAACATATAAACCAGCAAAAAACTATAACATCTTCTATGGAACTATAGGATATTGCAGCTTAATACATTCTAGGAAGGAAGACATGAAGGAGAGAAAGAAAAAATAGAAAGGAAATAAAGAAAAAAGGAGCAAGAAGAAAAGGAAGGAAAACACAAAGGGAAAAAATGGAGAAAATAATGAAAGTAATATTAAGAATTAAATAAATAAGAAAAAAAGGAGGATATAAGGAAAGAAAGAAAAGGAAGGAAGGAAAGTGAAGGAATTCAGATTGAAAAACTAAAGAATGAAAAAATGGAGGAAATAAAAAAAAAAAAATAAACAATAAGAAAGAAAGAGAAAAAGATAGGATTGCTGGGATTTATGTTGATAATAGAGGATTCACAGATAGGAACATTCCAGCGGTGGAGAAAAGATACAGAAAATCTGTAAACCTGAGATGAAAGACAAGAGGAAGTGCAGATTGTGGAGGGCGTAGATAAGACTGATCCTGGGTTCTTCCATATCTTATCCATGAGGCTCTGGAAATGCTTTTCTTTTCCAGGCACACAAGGGTGCGGTGTATTTACCAGACAGAAGACGGGATGATTTGCCATTTGTTCTTATTTGCTCAGTGTCCCCTTGTAATAAATAGAAGATTATTGGTGTAATGGCGGCATTTAAAGGGATCACCTGGGAAATGGATCAGATAGTGACAGGTCATTCATGACCGATCTGGCACACGGGAACCATATGGTCCGGCTCCCAGTGAGAGCCAGTTGCATTGTTTGAAATCTCTGGCGTTCAGCTGCCATTGTGACCTAAACTACTCTCAGCAGGCTAGTGTTTTGATTGCATTTGATTGTGATGACTATACCATAAATATGCGCTCACCTGTACGGGAACACATATTAATAGGGATCCATTTAGAATCCACAAGGTCTGTGTCTCCATCATGAGTGGAACCAAATGATCCTGATTACCAATATCGAATATCGGATGTTTTGCTTTTCGGTCTTGGGAATATGTTTATGGTTATGGTCCATGATACTGCACTTGGCTTCTGTATTCCTGTGATCTGACAGCTAATAGTTATGTGACCATGACCGTTCACCCTTTGTCATAAGGTCAAGAGGTCATCCATAATAAAGTCAGAAGATGCCGATTTGTCTCATTGAAACATCAATGGTTACCGTATATCACAACCACCTCCCATCCCTGGACACCATCTGCAGCTGTAGGAAACTGCTCAGAAAAAAAATGGAAATAGTGCACATATTTCTAGAAGAATTACTGGACGGTATAGGTGACCTCAACAGACTGCTTAGCTTTTATTTACTAGTTTTTATAGATACCCTTTAAGGAGGGCATCAATATTAGTTCATACAGATGAGGCGATATCCAACGATAGGCAGAAATCGTCTTCTGGAGGGTGGGGCGCTTGTAGTACAGGCTTCCACCGCTAGGTGAATGTTCATGGAAGCCAATGTTCTTGGAGAAGGTTGCATTTGGTTCCGGTGATTGTTTTTTACAACATATTGTTCAATCTATTGCCTATTTCTAAATGACCAATTCACACAATGTGTGAATATGAAGTTTTACTTCTTTTTGGAAAAAAAAGTATTGAAAAAAGTTGTTACAAGACACAAATTTTGCAGCAATTAGGCTTCACACCCACTTTATTTGCTGAAATGTGCCATCAAAACTCCATAAATCCCACAGATTAATCAAAATATCCTTTACAGCACCTCAATCGGAATATATGACATCCAGCTTCACCCCTACAGTGAAGCACATCACTCCCAATGAGTTATCTTGGAAAATAACACATATGTCCAAATAAAGACAGTGCTCCACAAAGCCGGTGTTGCAAAAAACAGATTTTTTATTCCACCATCTCCACGCAACGTTTCGATCTCCAAGAAAGAAAGATCTCTGGAGATTGAAACGTTGCACTGGAGATGATGGACTAAAGAAACTGTTTGTTGCAATACCGGCTGTGTGGAGTGCTGTCTTCTTTTGGACTTATACTCCATAAATTCCAGTCAATTCCAAAAATTCATCAATGACCCAAAGACAATTTTACAGAATAACTTGGTAAAATTTCATCCTGCTCCCGCCTCCTAACTCTCTCCCTCTCCCTGACATTTTCCCTAATCCTGGCCCCCCACTACATCCCCACGGTCACTTCCACCCCATACCCACAACCCATCACTAACCCTCATAACCTTAACAACCTTAGGCCTATTCCTCCAGCCCCTGCTCACCCAGTCCCTCTACCTGGCGCCCTCTGGAACGCCTGCTCAGTCTGCAATAAACTCCCATTCATCCACGACCTCATTATCTCTAACAAACTGTCATTCCTTGGCATCACTAAGACCTGGCTCACCCCCTCTGACACAGCCTTCCCTGCCGCACTCACCTACGGCGGACTCAGTCTTTCCCACACCCCCTACCCTCTAACAAACATGGCGGAGGTGTTGGATTACTCCTGTCCAATTCCTGCTCTTTTACCCCCATCCCATTGCCACCCTCTGCTAATTTCCCCTCTTTCGAAGCCCACTATGTCCGCATCTTCTCTCCCTGTAACCTTCAGCTTGCTGTCATTTACCACCCCTGGATCCACCACCTCCTTCCTTGACCATTTCACCACCTGGCTCCTTCACTTCCTTTCTGTAGACATCCCCACTATCATCATGGGTGACTTCAATATCCCCATTGACACTTACCACACAGCCGCCTCTAAACTCCTTTCACTGACTACTTCCTTGGGCTCTCCCAATGGTCCTCCTCTGCCACTCACAAAGATGGCCACACGCTAGACCTCATCTTCACCTGCCTTTGCTCCCTCACTAACCTCACTAACTCACCCTCCCCATCTGACCACAATCTATTGACTTTCTCCTCCCTATTACAACTACCCCCTCTCTGCAAACTCCATCATCCTCCAGAAACCTAAAACACATTGATCTACACTCATTCTCAGAATCCCTTCTCCCTCTCACCGACATATCTTCCATACGCGACACAGATGCTGCCACCACCATATTCAATTCTACAATAACTACGGCCCTCAACTTAGCCACCCCCTCACATATAACACTCCTCGCACAAACAGGCAACCCTGGCACACCACCCTCACTAAAGATCTAAGATGGGCTTCCAGGGTCGCTGAGAGGAGATGGAAGAAATCTCATTCTGCTGAGCACTTCGGATTGTTCAAGCAGTCTCTCACCAACTTCAAGTCCGCACTCACTGCTGCAAAATAAGTCTTGTTCTCATCCCTAATAACCTCCCTGTCCCACAATCCCAAACAGCTTTTTAAAACTTTCAATTACTTACTCCGTCCGCCCACTCCACCTCCCTCTCCCCTCATCTCTGCTGAGAACTTTGCCACCTTTTTCAAGCAGAAGATCAATAAAATCAGAGACAGCTTTGACCCACTGTCCCCACAGCTTCCCCTCTCACCTACACTGCCTTCTCCTTCCATCAGCTGCTTCTCTCCCATAACTGAAGACCAGCCCTTCTCTCTTCTGTCAAAGTCACACCTTACCACCAGCGCCCATGACTCGCTCCCATCCCACCTCATTCCCAGCCTCACCTCAGTCTTCATTCCAACCCTAACCCATCTCTTCAACCTATCACTTTCTTCTGGCGTCTTCCCCTCAGCCTTCAATCACGCCTTGATCACACTCTTCCTCCAAAACCCTACCTTGACCCAACTTCTGTCTCTAACTATCGTCCCATATCTCTTCTCACTTTCGCCTCTAAACTACTTGAACAACACATCCATTCAGAACTATCCTCCCACCTCTCCTCCTGCTCCCTCTTTGACCATCAACAATCCGGCTTCCGACCCCACCACTCCACCAAAACAGCCCTAACCAAAGTCACCAATGACCTATTGACTGTCAAGAGCAAGCGACACTATTCTGTCTTCCTCCTCCTCGACTTATCTGCTGTCTTCCATACTGTTGACCACTCTCTCCTACTCCAGATCCTGGAATCTCTTGGCATCACTGACCTTTCCCTCTTCTGGATCTCCTCATACCTAACGGACCAGACTTTTAGCGTCACCCACTCCCAAACCTCCTTCTCGCCCTACCCCCTATCTGTCGGTGTCCCCCAAGGCTTGGTTCTGGGACCACTACTCTTCTCCATCTACACTCTCGACCTAGGACAATTCATTGAGTCCCATGGCCTCCTGTACCATCTCTACGCTGATGACACCCAGATCTACCTGTTTGGGCCAGACATCACCTCCCTAATATCCAAAATCTCACATTACCTGTCCACCATCTCATCCTTCTTCTCTGCTCGCTTCCTTAAACTGAACATGGACAAAACTGAGTTCATTGTCTTCCCCCCAAGTCGCTCTCCCCCCACTACCAGACCTATCCATCACTGTCAATGACTGCTCACTCTCCCATGTCCCTCACGGCAAATGTCTCAAAGTAATCCTTGCTCTCCCCTGTACTTCAAGCCTCACATCCAGGCCCTCGCCAACTCCTGCCGACTCCAGCTCAAAAACATTTCCCGGATTTGCACTTTCCTTGACCACGACACTGCTAAAACACGTATTCATGCTCTCATCATCTCCCACCTTGACTACTGCAACCTTGTGCTTAATGGCCTCCCCGCTACCTCCCTTGCACCTCTCCAATCCATCCTAAACTCCACTGCCCGACTAATCCACCTGTCTCCCCACTTGTCACACTTGCAGTAAAGGGATGTCCAGTAACCGCGCATAACAGTGGCGCAACCAACGATGTCCGGTGCGCAACAACGAAAAAACAACAGACAGGGAAACATCAAAGGGATAAATTATATGGAGGGCTTTGCACATAGGGAACAGGGGAGAGGTGACCTCCTGTACTCACCTGCGGAAGTGCCCTGTTCTCCCTACCGTGCCTATATGAGTTATTTCACCTCGTCGCCGAGCTGGAAACCTAAGCCATCCGCGGCCCTGATGTTAACCCTCACTAGGGAAATCTGGTGGGAGCATTAGTCCCATCCACTACAATAGACATGAGGGAAGGGGAAGACAGACAAAGAACAACAAGACAGCTATTTCACGTCTGCTGACACTTCACCAGACAGCAGACGGCTTGACACCAAGAGGTTCTCCACAGAGCTCCTTTCACCTCAGGAGCTTGGCCAGGAATGAAGTTCAATCTCCAGCAAAGCATGCTGGAACCCTGTGATCCTATAAAGTCAGAGGTAATCACAGAGTGGCTACACCTGGACAAGGCCCAGCTAGCTTGCTGGCAACAGAGATTAACATTAACTCCTCCAGTGCAAAAGGAAAATGACATGCTTAATATGAAGTCTCAATGCAGACATGAGACTTAGGTCCAAAGCAGTCACAAGTCTCCTAGGAATGGGAGGCCATCGTGACACTGCTACTTCCCTGTCTCCCCCCTTTGGAAAGCCCTCCACTGGCTCCCCACATCTCAGAGATCCCGGTTTAAAACACTAACCATGACATACGAAGCCATCCACAACCAGTCACCTCCATATATCTCCGACATAGTCTCGCGATACCTACCCTCCTGCATCCTGCGATCCTCCCAAGAGCTCCTCCTCTACTCCCCTCTTATCTCCTCATCTCACAACCGCATACAGGATTTCTCCCGTGCTTCACCTATACTCTGGAACTCTCTCCCCCATCACATCAGACATTCTCCTACCCTAGGAACCTTCAAAAGATACCTGAAGGCCCACCACTTCCATCAAATCTACAATCTACAATGAGACCCGGTTAACCGCACTGTCTCACTATAGGCACTACCCGCTCCTAATGTATCCCCCACCCATCCCTCGTAGACTGTGAGCCCCGTGGACAGGGTCGTCTCCCCTCCTGTATCTGTAAGATCTGATTGTCCATATATATTATACTTGTCCTCGTCTACCCTTTCCATATGTAAAGCGCCATGGAATCTAATGGTACTATATAAATAAATAATAATAATAATTATCACACTTTCATTAGTTTGGGCGATCGAAGGATGTCTAGAATAAGGTTGAAACATTTAAAATGTGGGAACCATTGTTAAACTTGTATTTTACTTATGACAGCTGCTTTCTAAACTGTTTCCAATTCCTTTTTTTTACCAAAAAGGAAACTGAACTTCATAGTTGCACATTGTTCATGTGAATCAGCCATCATAAAATAAAGAAATATAGAAGATCTGATTGAAAAAAAAGCCAAACTCAACCTTCTCCAACCATGTTGGCTAGTACACTGAGTCAGAATGGTTCCATGAACAGTCACCTGTTGATGGAAACTTGTACTACTAGCGCCTTTTCCTCCAGAAGACAAGTGCTGTTGCTTTTGGCCTTAAAATCATAGAATTGTAGAGTTGGAAGAGACCTCCTGAGTCATAATCTTTAACCCCCTGCTCAAAGCAGGATTCACTAAATCATCCCAGACATATGTCTGTCCGTCCTCTGTGTGAAGACTTCCATTGAAGAAGAATTCACTGCCTCTCGTGGCCGCCTGTTCCACTTGTTGATCACCCTCACTGTCAAAAAGTTTTTACTAATCTCTCATCTGTGTCTCCTCCCATTCAGTTCCATTTTATTGCTTCTTGTCTTTCCTTGTGCAAATGAGAATAAAGCTGATCTCTCTACAGTGTGACACGTTACGTTATTTGCAAAGTTTATAAAAAAAACTTCAGTAGACGTATAAAAAACTGACTAATACGTGCATGAACTCATACATGACCCAGCACCATGGGTTAAACTCTGGTAAAGTAACTGCGCAAAAACTGGGCCTAGCTGTCCTCACTGAATACCGTCCACCACATCAACCGCATCTGATGCGTCTTACTCCTCTATCACCAAGGCAAGTGTTGTTTGACAGGTCTCCGGCTGCAGAACCTTCACTTGTTTACCCGCTAAAGTCGTGAGAGTTAGAGCACCTCAATGTTACAAAAGTTTTGACCAATCTCAGATATAGAGCACACCACTTGTTTGTCAACCCACCATAATATCTGCTCCTGCACCTCTCTGTGCAGCAGTTTGTCGGGTATATCCTACTCCACCCTGTCTCATCACAGCAGCCAGCCCTCAGTCCCGCAGTTGTAGTCACAGAAAAGATTATTTCCTCCTATGCATCCCAAAGCAAAGAGGTTGAACTTCACCATCTCCTATTTGTTGGCCAAGGAAATGCTGACTTTCCACCTGCTGGATACAAATGATTTCCGAAAGCTGATGGTTGTCGCAGCCCCCCAGTATCAGTTGCCCAGTTGCCATTACTTTTTGAAGAAAGCTGTGCCTGCGCTACACCAGCATGTCGCAGACAACATCACCGGTTCCTTGAGAAACTCTGTGTGACATGGTGTATATCACCACTGACACCTGGATGAGCACACATGACAAGGGGCGTTATATTTTGCTGAATGGGCACTGGTTTACTATGGTGGTTGTGGGGCTAGGTGGGGAAGAGGCTACTCCCCAAGTCTTGAAATCCCCAAGACCTTTGGGACAATTCTCTGTACCACTTCATCCACTGCTTCTGCCTCTTCCACCTCCTTTAAGGCCTCCATCTTTGCTTTCATCCTCTCCCTTAAAGTTCTAACAGTCCAGAGAGAATCCCCCCACCTCCGTACTGCGCTGCCAGGGCTCACCGCCATCAGGCAGTGTTAAAATCAAAATGCCTTGGAGATATGAGTCACAGAGCTGAAGAGTTGTGAACAGCTATGCAGAACAATTTTCACCAATGGCTGTCTCCACTAAACTTGGATCCAAGGAAGGCTGTGTGCAATAACATTGCGAACCTGGTGACGGCCTTACACAAACTTACACATGTGCCTTGCATTCTTAACCTGGTTGTCCAGCAACTTGTATCCTTAACCTGGTCATCCAGTAATTCCTATGCTACTCTCCCAGCCTGGACGAGCTGCTGCACAAGGCAATGTCGTTGTGTGCTCACTTCTGCCGATCTAATCCCGTGGCTTATTGACTAGCATCTCTACAGTGATCTTTTGGACAATCAGTTACCCGTTTGATAAGTGATGTGCAGACACGAAGGAATTCCACATTCCACTAGCTGCAGCGACTGTGGCACCGTATGTAATGACACATACATAGACTCAAAGCAAGCAGAATGTGATGCAAATGGCGCTTGCAGAGTGGGCACAGATCAAGCACCTCTGTAACCTTCTGTACAGTTTTGAAATAGCTACTAAGATGGTTAATGCTGATGATGTAATCATCATTACCACTAGTTCGGTCATTTCCAACTCTCATTGCACAGACAGGTGCCATGGGAGGGTGGAGTAGAGCAACAGAGGAGGGCTCATGGTACCAGACAAACTGGTAGTGAAGGTGCAGGAGTTGAAGAAGAAATAGAAGAGGATGAAGAGCTTATGGGCACAGAACAGTCAGGAGATGAATAAGAAAATATTCCCCATTCTGTTGTCTGAGGTTGGACGGAGAGGATGGAGGAAGGAAGCTTGATTGTTACCCTGCCACCAATACAAGGACTTGGGCCTCATGAATGCATCAGACACATGAGTGCCTTCTTGCTGCACCATGATGCCCATAGTGTTAGGATTTGAATTAGCGATGACTACTGGGTTGCCATATGGTTGGATTCCCGGTACAAGAGTAAATGTAGCCCAATGTTTCCAAGCAGGGGCTGGCTGGCAAATTTCGGCCTTGGGGGCAAGCACACAGCAGTGGCCCATGAGCAAGTGAGCTTCAGGGGCAGAGTGGCCTCCCAAACCAACATGACAGATGGTAGAGTGGCCCCAAAACTGCTGCTTGACCACTGGCCTGGGGGGCATCTGCCCCCCTGCCCCCGGGTCTAGACCACCCATGTTTCCCACCATGAACAGAAACATGTGCATGCTGGAGTATCAAAAAAAAGATGTTAGACAATCGTAGGACTGGTTTTCCCCAACACATCAGTGAGGAACACAGTATGCTTCTCAGATATACACTTTCAACCCAGAGGACATCAAGTCATCCGCGTTACATTAGCAGCCACAATGTGACTGTTATAAGCAATTTCTGGGAGTCATTTGACCAATTTTTTAAACCATTTCCTCTACCATCAGAATTGAACAATTGGAGAGCATAGTGCGGAGCTCAATATCCATGCCATCAGGTGGGGTTTGGACCTTTTTGCATTTTGGGCTTCACAAATGGAAGAGTGGTCTGAGCTCGCCAGTCATGGCTTGGAGGTTTTGTCATGCCCGGCAGCCAGCATTCTCTCAGAACATGTCTTTAGCGCTGCCGGTGGTGTCCTGATGGATAAGTGCACCTGGCTGCCCCCTGAAAGTGCAGACCACCTAACGTTCACCAACATGAATAAGTCATTGATGACTCAGGACTTTTCCACCCCAGTAACAGACTGAGCAGACTGGACAATGCACTTTTCAGTGTGCTACATTGATCTTTAAGTTCTCCAATTTTTATTCTGGGTCAATTGATGCCACTTTCCTGGTATATTAAAAAAAAAAAAAAGGGAGCACGGTATATCGGTGTTGGATGTGATTTCCCGCACTGTCTCCTGTCCTGAATATTTCCTATATGATTAATAACTCAAGTTGGAAAAATAATAATGATGTTTAATAACAGGAAAATAAGACAATTCAAATAACAATTATAATAAAGATAACAATAAAACCTATCTTCAATGTCCTCTAGTTAGAGACAAATACAAATGCATCTATATATATCAATAGTCATGGCAGAGAGAGAGAGAGAGAGAGAGAGAGAGATAGAAAGAGATAGAGAGAGAAAAGTTACATGGAAGATATGGATTAGAAATGGAGGTGATACTTAGGCCAGATGTTGATGGTCTTATTCCATGGTCCAAAGTAGAAAAAGAAGAGAAAAAGTGTCTTGATTTCACCTCCATTTATAGTACAGATTTCACATCCACACCCACATACAACCCACGACTCCGCCCTTCTTCAGTATCTTCTGTGGCAATCTTATGTGATATTATTGGTCGCAGTGGTAATCATCTGCCTGCGGATGGCGTCCTTGTATTAGGAAAGAAATCCTTGTATAGGATGGGTTTACCTCCATCTTGGCTGGCTCCAAGATGTCTATCTGAAGCATAATTGGTTCATTATTCAAAACACCACAAGCATTGTATAGCAATATACATCTCCATAGGCCGGAGACGGGGTGTCTACCTGAGGAGCAATGGTCAATACTCCAAACCCACAAAGGCTGTATACACGTGTAGATGAGATTAGGTGTCAAACAGCGTCTATATTGAAGATCCACAGAGGATGTGTATTCCTGTATTGTCCAGAAGGCTGCAGGCCAATGTTCTTTTTGTATGTAAATGCAACCTTTACTATCTCACACAAAAGAAAACAGGCCTTCTGGCCTAACAGATCACAATCTTGTATATGATTGAAGAGTCCTGGAAATATTCAGCTCTCATAAAATCCAATATGGAGTTCAGCGATTCCAATAAACTTACATTGTCCATGTTGGCTTCCAACAATCGGACATCATGATGAGTATTTAAACGAATATGATTTAGAAAAATAGAGGCAACCACAGCTGTTTTCATGGAAAAAATTAGTACAAAAATTTTTATTCATGACAAAACTCATAGAATAAAGGCAAAAATCAGTGATCAGTTAAAAACATTTAAAAACCACACAAGGTGTATATAAAGGTTTGTGCTCTAGTATCATGCAAATGTTACAGCAGTATTAGTGCCAAGAAGAAATACAAACTATACACTTTATTTGTAAAGTGCAGAAATGTGGCACCCCTGAGGTCAGGTCACCACTGCACCCAAGCCATAGGTGTGGTATCCCACTCCCAAGTAAGGAGGGGACACAAATCTCAGACACATGAACACCTGCACCCAACACCCATCATAACCCCATGCCTGGGATCTTGGGCAGATCCCATTGAGGAAGAGTCCCATCTACTGGCTGGGGAAGGGAATAGGTAGAGGGGGTGGGAAGAGAAGGTAGAAAAGCTGAGAGGAAGAGGAGGAGACAGATCAGTCTGTGAGGAACATCTAGAGAGAGAGAGAGGAAGTCCTAGGGGACACGGGATCCAGGCCCGACATGAGTCAGGCAGAGGGACTGGTTGCACGAGGGGACCGATCCCGGTCTGGTGGGAATGCTTTAAGGCTCTACCAGGAAACCAGAGGCCGGAGAGGCGAGTAGCCAGTGTGGGAGAGTCAACCAGGAGAGGCTTATGACAGGTTGTCTCGGAGGAGTGGACCCAAGCTGCCTAGGAGTTGACTGGATCGCAGACCTGGAGGACACGGTGCCCCTGTTTGGTTGGACTGCTGCACTGAACTGTGAGTAAATACTTGAGAACTACAAACACCTGCTTCTAATTTAGATTTTCTATACATATATGTATAGGCCCTGGTCAAATAAGCCCTGGTCAGATTACCCCTAACCAGGGCCGCACCGTCCATTGGACAAGGTGAGCCCTGTCATTCAGGCGGCAGCCGGCAGGGGGAGCGGCAGTGCAGAAGGGGGCGGCGCCTCATGCACGCAGCCTCCCCCTGTCATGGCGCCGGCCGCTCACCCCGCGCGCACCGCAGGTAAGCGGCGCGACCCGGGGAGAGGGACAGAAGGGGCGGCAGAGCGCCCACGGCTCAACAGCACAGCCCCCCCCCCCCCGGTACTCACGGCCGCGGCCGGCAATGACTGCCGGCTCAGGCGGCAGAGGGGGCGGCAGTGCCGGGCTCCACCAGCACCCCCCCCCCCCCCTGTAATCGGTGCCGCGGCTCAGGCGGCAGAGGGGCTTGGTGCACCCCTGCCCCTAACGAATCCTGTCCGGGTGTAACATGTAGGGTTCTGGGTCTGTGCTCCTCTAAACTATGTGGCCAGGGTGTTTAGTATGCTAAGTGCCTAATACTGCAAATGCAAAAGCAAGGGGCTACTTGGACCATGTATTTGTCTGTATGAACCCTAACTAAATTTCATTATATTCTGGGATTATATTGTGGAGTCTTATTGGTTCCCTCTTCTATATTCTTATGCATACAATATCCTTCTGAATTGTGTACATACAGCTGCATATCTGCCTGTTGACACCTCTATATCTGCTTATACTTGTCCTATCGCCTTTGTGTATTCATTCCATCCACATGTAAGCCCTGGCATTTTGCTAAAAGGACCTGCTTATGCACTTTACAAATAAAGTGTATAGTTTGTATTTCGTCTTGGCACTAATACTGCTGTAACATTTGCATGATACTAGAGCACAAACCTTTATATACACCTCATGTATTTTTTAAATGTTTTTAACTGATCACTGTTTTTTACATATATTCTATGCGTTTTGTCATGAATAAAAAATGTTGTACTATTTTATTCCACAAAAACAGATCTGCTTGCCTCTATTTTTCTAAGTTGTATTAATTGAAATACTCATCATAGTGCCCAATATACCTTGTTCCCTTTTGTTGTTCAGTCTCCATAGACATATGGCACATGTATGCTATATATTAGTGGTGCACACCATTTTCTTTCCTATACTTTCCTGGTATCTGGCCCCAATTTTTTGAAATGTGGAAATGTGGAGACTCTTCTTGGGGTGAAATTAAGCAGGACTCTCTGAGCACCATGCCTACACTTGTCACTCATCTCCCTGTTACTGATTAATGTTACAGCTTGAAATACTAGGCCAGGCCTTATCCCTTGTAGCCATAATGCACCATGATAAAAATGTTAACTCTGGGGAATAAATGGCACTTTACCTGGTGTTGCCCCGAATTTGAGCTACTTTGGCAGCTTTTGGGACTATTTTAAGTTGTTTTCTTTGCCCTTGATATTGCCTCCCATTGATTTGAATGGGGATTGGAAGTTCACCAAAGTATTCGCTGATCTATTCTCTCAACATATGCCAATTCAGAAAACCGATCTCGAAGTTCAAAAGTTCTGCTTATCTCTAGTTATCAGTCATTGTACAGAAGAAGGAGAGCTGTGTCATCACCTATTGTGAATCATGGATCTTGTGTTATCTACTGTATATAGAGGTGTTATCAGTCATTGTACAGGAGGAGGAGGTGAGCTGTGACATCACCTATTGTGATTGGTGGATCCTGTGTTATCTACTGTATATAGAGCTGTTATCAGTCATTGTACAGGAGGAGGAGGTGAGCTGTGATATCACCTATTGTGAATGGTGGATCCTGTGTTATCTACTGTATATAGAGGTGTTATCAGTCATTGTACAGGAGGAGGTGAGCTGTGACATCACCTATTGTGAATGGTGGACCCTGTGTTATCTACTGTATATAGAGGTGTTATTAGTCATTGTACAGGAGGAGGAGGTGAGCTGTGACATCACCTATTGTGAATGGTGGATCCTGTGTTATCTACTGTATATAGAGCTGTTATCAGTCATTGTACAGGAGGAGGAGGTGAGCTGTGATATCACCTATTGTGAATGGTGGATCCTGTGTTGTCTACTGTATATAGAGGTGTTATCAGTCATTGTACAGGGGGAGAGGTGAGCTGTGATATCATCTATTGTGAATGGTGGATCCTGTGTTATCTACTGTATATAGAGGTGTTATTAGTCATTGTACAGTAGGAGGAGGTGAGCTGTGACATCACCTATTGTGAATGGTGGATCCTGTGTTATCTACTGTATATAGAGGTGTTATCAATCATTGTACAGGAGGAGGTGAGCTGTGATATCACCTATTGTGAATGGTGGATCCTGTGTTGTCTACTGTATATAGAGGTGTTATCAGTCATTGTACAGGAGGAGGAGGTGAGCTGTGACATCACCTATTGTGAATGGTGGATCCTGTGTTATCTACTGTATATAGAGGTGTTATCAGTCATTGTACAGGAGGAGGTGAGCTGTGACATCACCTATTGTGAATGGTGGATCCTGTGTTATCTACTGTATATAGAGGTGTTATCAGTCATTGTACAGGAGGAGGTGAGCTGTGATATCACCTATTGTGAATGGTGGATCCTGTGTTATCTACTGTATATAGAGGTGTTATCAATCATTTTACAGGAGGAGGTGAGCTGTGATATCACCTATTGTGAATGGTGGATCCTGTGTTGTCTACTGTATATAGAAGTGTTATCAGTCAGTCATTGTACAGGAGGAGGAGGTGAGCTGTGACATCACCTATTGTGAATGGTGGATCCTGTGTTATCTACTGTATATAGAGGTGTTATCAGTCATTGTACAGGAGGAGGTGAGCTGTCATATCACCTATTGTGAATGGTGGATCCTGTGTTAACTACTGTATATAGAGGTGTTTTCAGTCATTGTACAGGAGGAGGAGGAGGAGGTGAGCTGTGATATCACCTATTGTGAATGGTGGATCCTGTGTTATCTACTGTATTTAGTGCTGGAGAGATCTGAAATGGCAGTAATGAGTCCATATCTAAATCCCATTGATCACCTGTGGAGTGATCTTAAAATTTCTCTTGGGGGTAGACGCCTTCACATATGAGAGACCTGGAGCAGTTTGCAACAGAAAAGTCTAAAATTCCAGGTGAGAAGAAGCTTGTCAAGGTTATAGGAAGAGACTGAGTTCAGTTATTTATTTCAAAGGCTGAGCAAACTAATATTAAAGGGAACCTCTCATAATTTCACCCAAATCCCCCAAATTGGGCAAGACAAAATTGTTGGCATCCTCAACTTAAAGGGAACCTATCACCTAGTTTAGCCCCCCTAATCTATCACTACCTGTTCCTGTAGAGTCCTACTACATTACTAACCCTCCTTCTCTGATCTAAATGTGCATTATAAAAGTGTAAAAAAGTGATTTATAAACTTACATGTTCCAATCCTGTTGGGCGTTCCTAGATGGCTGTCCGTCAGGTTGGCAGTCTCTCCGTGTCCTCTCTCCCTACGCCTCGCTCCTTCAAGCACACCCAAGTGGGCATGATCAGTTATTCATTTAAAATTCCTGCCCCCTTCTTCCGGGTATGATGTGCTGCTGGTGGCCGAGGTGCATCATATCCATTCCTTTGTAGTGTGGGGGTGTATTGGGTGCACAAGCCAACTTCAAAATGCATACTGCGCATACTCCAGAGCCAGCCTGTGCGGCAATACACCCACAACACTGCATGGGACCGGAAATGATGCTGGGCCAGCAGTGCATTATACTTGGGAAGAAGGAGGTGGAATTTGAAATCAGGGCCCGCTCCTGAATGAATGATCACGCTCACCGGCAGGGGTAGACTGGCCCAGGTGGCAGGGGGGCAAGTGCCCCCTGGGCTGGTGGTACAGCCTTCCTCAAGGGCCGCCCCCCTCCAGAAATTTGGCCTGCCGCACCTTGTGGCCGGAGCTGTGAAACAGCCGGAGACACATGGATGACAGGTATACGAGTGAGCTCCAGCAAGCAAACCAACCCCACCCCCTGGCTCCTCAAAAATCACCGACAGCAAAGGCTCCACAAAAATGTCCGACAGCACCCCCCCAGCTCCTCAAAAAACTCCGTCAGCACCCCCCCCCCCCCTCCTCACCTAGGGCTGGCAGGACAAAGAGCTGCCTTCCGGCAAGCACCAGCTCACCGTGGTGTGATTGAAGCAGCAAAGCTAGGGGGAGAGCGGACCCGGAGAGACTGCCCACCGAACGCCCGCTTGGCTGGGAACATATAAGTTTATAAATCACTTTTTAGCACTTTATAATGCACATTTAGGTCAGAGAGGGAGGGTTAGTAATGCAGTAGGACTCTGGAGGGGCAGGTATTTGTAGGTTAGGGGCTAAAGTAGGTGACAGGTTCCCTTTAAGTTGAGGGTGCCAACAATTTTGTGTCGCCCAGTTTGGGGGTTTTGTGTGAAATTATGTCCAGTTTGCCTTTTTTTCTCAGTTTTTTTTTTTTGTGTTGTTCCAATACACACATACTGTGTATAACAAAACATGGGAACTTGTAATCATTTTCTAGGAAAAAAACCTCATTACCTTAACAATTTCAAGGGGGCCAACAATTAAGGCAAATGACGTGATGATGCATCTTTCAGTGAGTTGCACAATATTCAGTGTTTACCTTTTCCCATTAATTGCTTTTCTCAGTTATTACCCAGGGACACAGATTTGGCTCCTTGCTCCTCTCGTCTCCGTTACTCCACCAGGCCAAGTGTCCTTCATGTCATCATGAAGAGTAAAACATTCTGTGAACTCAGCACCGTCGTCCCAGACACACGGCTCGGAGAAACCTAATACACATGAACAGTGGTGTAAGCCTAAAATAAGTAAAGCCCTAATTTTCACTAGGAGCCATCGTCATAACAAATACTCCGAGACAATAAATTGGGTTCATCAAATTGCACATAAATAATGCTCTCGAGTCCCCTTGCGGGGTGTGGACACGAAAAGGACTGTGTTTATTAATCTAGCAAAGTTTCTTGTTGGCAGGATTGTAGCAAAAACACAACAGACCTATATTTCATCCGCTGTCCACGGCCATATTTACACGGCACGTCACAGTCCGTTCCTTGGGGTGGTCTTCATCCCATTGTAAAGGGTTTAGACACGTAAATAACTCGGAAGCCGATGTGAGCTGATGGAAGTGACTTTTCTTCCTACGTCTCGTTTCTTAGAAAACTTGTGTGTCCTTCAAGTGGAAAGTCCCGGACTAAGTTGACATCATACAATGGTCAGAATAATATGATTTATTGTCAGTTGGCCCGGAAGTGTCCACGTAGATGTTCACTCGATGTTGGCCCATATAAAGTCAACAAGGAAAATACCATATTGTGGAAAATGGACCAAACTGCGTTGTAATGGATGAGAAGAAGTTTACCTATTAATTTCAATGAAACTGGTCATTTTCTGGCAATAGGTGCTAAGCTGTCGAAAATTCAAAGAGCACTTAACAAAGAATTCTTACGTCATGCAATACCCCCCAGAAATGCTTGATTCTGTGTACTGAAGGATAACTACTGGAAGGACGGGGTTAATCCTCGCTGCCGTTGGGGTGAAGCAGGAGATCCTGAAGTGTGACTACAGATCATCCTTCATCAGGACAATCACTGTGAAACGCGTTACCATTAAACTCAAACTCCACGATCCTTGGATCTGATGTCTTCATCCCAATGGCAGCGTGCTTTATCCCCTTTCTTCTTGCGTTGTCCTTCATCTCAAGTATGGGTCTGCAGCAGTAGTGATATACATAGTCACAACCTAACCAGGTAAGGTCATACCAGGAAATACGACTTCCAGTCTGTGTCACAAGACAGGACAACAGCAATGTGAAGGAAGGGATAAGGGAGATGGGTCGCCTCCTAGTCACCTGTCACTGTATCCTAAGCTCCCCTATTGTCCCTATACAGGTCCTTCCCCCCATCGCTATCACGTCCTTATTTCCTGGCATTCCGCCACTCACCAAGGATAGTGAAAAGGCTGGTGAGGTCACTAGTCTAGACTACTACTGTAATAGGACACAGGGAAAGGAAGACAGAGGGAATAGACAATAAAAGATGTAACTCCAACACCAAGCAGGAAACTCCAGGACAGCAAATGACGCCACACCAGATTCTTCCACTCAAAGCTGGTCAGCATAAAAAATTATTCTTTGCAGCTAGCTTCATGTGAGGCAACATGTGACTTTTAAAGTGGAAGGGAGAGATCACAAACCTTTAGCACCTGAGATTGGAGTAACAAGGAACAACCAGAAAGAAATGAACCCTGAACCCTTGCTGCACCAAATAAAGCAAATTTATAGCAAATATATTTAAAAATCCTGTTTCACAGGACAATGTGAACTTCAGATCCCAGACCTGTCAAAGGTCTCCTATGAATGGGTATACAAATGGAGTCGTGGAGTCTCGATTAAAGATGCCGTCACACGCAGCGATACGATGAACGATATTGTTAGCGATCACATGCACGCACGATCGCTAACAATATCGTTCACATCGCTGGTGAGCTGTCACACAAACTCACCAGCGATCAATGGATCAGAGACATCGTGGAGACGATTTAAATATCGTTTCCACGATGTCTTGCTGCCACTGCCAGCCTGCGGTAAGCGGGAGCAGTCTGGTCTTCAACGTAAACTGCGGGTATCTAGGCGCGCGCACTGCCTAGATACCCGATGTATACCTTAGTTACCAGCCTCCTCTTCTCACCGGCTGGTATCTAAGGTACACAACAGGTAACTAGGGTCCCTAGTTACCCGCTGTGTACCTTAGATACCAGCTGGTGAGCGGAGGAGGCTGGTAACTAAGGTATACATCGGGTATCTAGGCAGTGCGTGCTGCCTAGATACCCGCAGTTTACCTTGGATACCAGCTCCCAGTGCTTGTGAGAGGCGCTGGGAGCTGGCTAATCGGTCGTCTGCTAGTGTCACACGCAGCGATGCTGCATGTCCACCGGGCGACCAACGATTGATTTTAGGACAGGACCTCAAATCAAACGATGAACGATCAGCTGACTGATCGTTCATCATTTGTAGTGTCACACGCAACAATGTTGTTTCGACATCGTTCAAGCGTCACAAAACATGTGACTTTTGAACATAGTAACATAGTAACATAGTTTTTAAGGTTGAAGGAAGACTTTAAGTCCATCTAGTAGAACCCATAGCCTAACATGTTGATCCAGAGGAAGGCAAAAAAAACCCATGTGGCAACACTAAGCTCCACATTGGGGGAAAAAATTCCTTCCTGACTCCACATACGGCAATCAGACTAATTCCCTGGATCAACGCCCTATCAAAGAATCTAGTATGTATAACTGGTAATATTATAGTTTTCAAGAAAGACATCCAGGCCCTTCTTAAATGTTAGTAGTGACTCCCTCATTACAACAGCATGTGGTAGAGAGTTCCATAGTCTCACTGCTCTTACAGTAAAGAATCCGCGTCTGTGATTATGATTAAACCTTCTTTCCTCCAGACGTAGAGGATGCCCCCTTGTCCCAGTCTAAGGCCTAAGAGTAAAGAGATCATTAGAAAGGTCTCTGTACTGTCCCCTCATATATTTATACATTATTATAAGATCACCCCTGAGCCTTCGTTTTTCCAAGCTAAATAACCCCACGTTTAATAACCTGTCTTGGTATTGCAGACCCCTTAGTCCTCTAATAACATGTCTTGGTATTGCAGACCCCCCAGTCCTCTAATAACCTGTCTTGGTATTGCAGACCCCCCTCAGTCCTCTAATAACCTGTCTTGGTATTGCAGAACCCTCAGTCCTCTAATAACCTGTCTTGGTATTGCAGACCCCTCAGTCCTCTAATAACCTTGGTCGCTCTTCTCTGCACCCGCTCTAGTTCAGCTATGTCTTTCTTATACACCGGAGACCAGAATTGTACACAGTATTCTAAGTGTGGTCGTACTAGTGACTTGTATAGAGGTACACCCAGGTCTTTTTCAGTGACAGTTTTGCCCATGTTTTACAATTAAGCACATAATTATACCTTTTGTTTCCTCTGCCCAAGTGCATGACCTTACATTTATCCCCATTAAAGCGCATTTGCCATTTAGCAGCCCAAGCTTCTAGTTTACATAAATCCTCCTGTAATATAAAATTGTCCTCCTCTGTATTGATTACCCTGCAGAGTTTAGTGTCATCTGCAAATATTGAGATTCTACTCCTTATGCCCCCTACAAGGTCATTAATAAATATATTAAATAGAAGCGGGCCCAACACTGACCCCTGTGGTACCCCACTGTTAACTGTGACCGGCAACGATATCGTTATGTGTGATGGTACCTTAAGAGTCTCAAACACGGGACTAGCCAGATATCCCTCCAGGGAAGGACCTAGCCCTGGGGTGGAATCCTTGCGGAGACCACCATAACCACCATATTAAGTGGCCCTTTTAGTCAATATCCACTCAGTTACGCGTTAAGGATATGACAAGGGAATTAACAAAAGAAGAGATGATCTATCAAGCTCTGGTGCAAGATTGTGTAAAAAATGTCTTCTCCAAATAGGATCTGTGTATGTGTGCATGCAGCACCTCCTCCCAAACACGCAATGCCTCTGTAACTTGGTTTAGCCTGCAGGAGTCTCAAACTCCAGGCCTCGGGGGCTGCACACAGTGCAGGTTTTCAGGATTTCCATAAAATTTGACAGTTGGTCATTTGATTACAACTGTCAAATGGTATGGAAATCCTGAAAACCTGGACTGTGTGCGGTCCTCGAGGCCTGGAGTTTGAGTCCCCTTATAGTGTAATATGGCCGCTCAGTGAGAAGCTCCTTTGACTTCCATGCATTCAGAGCTTTTGTGGTTTTGCAGTGAGTGCAGAGATTGCAAACAGTTACACATTACAATAGCAAAGTATGGGGAAATTCAGTATAAAGAAGCTATTTTTTGACATGTTGCGTTAATGGTGCGGACGAGAATGTATGATTTGTATGCAAGCATCCGCATGTGTACAAATCACACACGGAAGTCTATCAGTGCACACGCCCATCCGCAGCCGAGCGCATCACCGTGAGACCCCATGTTAAACATAGAGATGGGCGGTGCTTGCGCTCGGCTTGCTTGCTGCGGAGGCGAATGCAAGTCTGAAGCAACCCTAAGGCTGGCTTCAGACTTGCATCTGCAGACCGCCGTGCGCTCCATTATAAACATAGGGGCTTCAGGGGATGCTTGCAGATGCCTCTGCAAAACGCTGCAGATGCATCTGCAAGTCTGAAGGCAGCCTAAGTACAGCTACAGGAGATAACTCCAGGATCTTTTCTGATCACCCACTTTAAATCCATAGACATTGACATGCAGTTGGCCCTCTCTTTACAGCTATAACAGCTTGTGCTCTGTTATGAGGATTTTCTATAAGATTTTGGAGGTGTCTGTGGGAATTTGTGCCCAACCGATGTTGAATGAAAGGACTTGGTTAACAATCTCCACTCTCATTGACCTCAAAGTCGTTGGATGGGTTTGAGACTGGTCAAGTTCTTAAACACCAAAATTCCGCAGCCATGCCTTTATGGCAGCTAAAAGCTACAACTGACCACAATGTTTTATGCTGAAGCATTAGGATTTTCTTTGATTGGAACTGGGTTAAACCGTGCAAAAACAAGCCCATAGTATTATCCATTCTCCACCAAAATTAAAAGGTGGCACAATGCAATTAGGCAGGTAACGTTCTCCGGGCGTTCACCGATTCCAGACTCATCTATCAGATGACAAAGTTATGTCACAGTCCAGTGATGGCAGCTTTGCACCAAGGTTGGCATTGTGCTTGTAAGGCAAGAGAACAATCATTCATCTATTGTCTATGGTCACATTTGCATTGTCTGTTCTTTAGGGAGGGTTCCTGGATGAGTAAGCAGAGGTGACTTTTATTCACTATGTGAGGTCAGCACTCAATAATCCCGCTCTGTAACTTTATGTGGGCTCCACTTCGTGGCTGAGCTACTATAGTTCCTAAATGCTCCCAAAAACATGAATGCTTGTTATTTATTATATATTTAATGCCCTTCAGCTCGATCTCGAGCCATGGCAACTTCATTGATGAACGCTCTGTAGGAAGATCAATCTTGGGTGTTCTCCAGGCCTAGATGGGTCCACCAGGGTCTTCCTCAAGCCTAGTTAGGTCGACCAGGGTCTTCCCCAAGCCTAGTTAGGTCCACCAGGGTCTTCTCCAAGCCTAGATAGTTCCACCAGGGTCTTCTTCACCATTATCTTGACACTATCAAGCCTTCAGGTTGCTGCTCTTCCTCTTTGCCATGCTCCTTCTATTCTTCCCACCATGATGTCCTTCTCCAGTGATTGCTCTCTTCGTATGATGTGTAGACAAGTCGTAGCTTGATGATCTTTCCTTCCAGTGACATGTCTGGCTTGATTTGTTGCAGTATTGATGTGTTTGTTCTTCTTGCCATCCATAGTATTGATAACATCCTTCTCCAGCTCCACATTTTGAAGGCCTTGATTATTCTTTGTCTTGTTCCTTTATCGTCCAGGTGTCACATCTATATATTACTACAGAACAGACCAGACTATGTACGAGCCGTGTCTTCATCACCAGTGAGATGTTCCCAGATGTGAAGACCTTGTCCAGTGACTTTATTGTTAGGAGGAGACAGGAGGGCACTCAGGGAGTGAAAGTTAAGGTGCTTACAGTACTTTGCTATTTTGTGTGTGTGTTGTAAGAGACTACAATAAAGATGGACAGTTAACACAACAAACTGTGTGAGTGAATGTCCATCTATGCTTTAGTGTTTTGCGATACAAAACCTAACAGAAGAATTTGATTGGAATTTATACACATTGCCCAAGTGTAATATATTTATCATCTGTCTTCCAAAAGAAAATATTATGGTACCTTTACACGCCGCTACCCAAGGTAGCAACAGGTAGGCACCGCACGTGCACGCACGCGTTTTCAACGGTTGCTAATGGTACCTGATACCGCATTTACACGCCGCCACAAGGTGCTCCACAGATGGTATTTTCGTTCCCCGGAAGTGCCGACGGGTGCCGTAGGTTACCTTCTGTGGAGCACCTTCCCTCATTTACACGCCACTACCACAAGGGAATCTGGGCGTACATATTGTGCGCCGTAACTACATAGGCGTGACAGAGTTGTGTATTACGCGACGCTCGTACGGTGATTGGACAATGCAATAACATCATGATTGGCCAGCCAGCGCAGGAGGCTGCCTAATACATAACGCTATTGCAAATGTGTAGTGTGACTGGTCAGCTCGTTAAATATGCCGCCCTGTGCACGGACAGCCAATGGGTACACAGTAGTCTCCACCAATGATAGCTGATGGGGCGTGGTATGCATGACGCTCAAGCACGCCCCAGGTAACTCAAATACCATACCTGTACCCCGATTACTTTCCGCTACCATAGGGGTTATACCTGCTTGTGTTTCAGCACGGCTGAAAGACAGGTATCCAAAGAGACAGGGAGGTACAACCTGAATTACACGCCGCCACTTCGCGGTGTTTTGAAGGTAAAAGGTACAATTGTCTCCGACACCTGCCGGTTTCTACCTTTCGGTAGCGGCGTGTAAAGGTACCATTACACTTCTCAAAGTTTTTCATTCCTATCAGGTTTCTAAAACTGAACTAAACTAAATAAACTTTTTTTTTATTTCATTATTGGTCAGACATTGAAAAGATACAAATCTCTGTAATGTACTTGTGGCGCCCTTCCGGACTGATCGCAACAGTGATGCTGCACCTACTCCACAGGTGTGGTGTCACTGTTTCCAGGTGAGAAAAGGTCACCGACCCAAGACACAACAATTGCACACAACACCATCCTCAATCCAGGCTAGGGGGTTCGGGCAGACCCTTTTGAGGGAGGGTCCTAACTCTTGGCTGGAGGGGTTAGCAGTAAGTGAGTGAGAAGTTAGTGAGAGAAGGTGAATGAGAGCGTCCGGAGCAGATACAGGATGGAGAGTGTCCTAGGGGACACAGGAGAGGGACATGCACCCATGTGCCTTGAATCTGGCCCAACCCAAGTTGGGCAAAAGGACAGGTTTAAACAAAAATCACCGAATTGGTACATAGAAATATATAGAAAAAAACTCACCAAATTTGACCACTTACAAATACCATTGCATTTAGCAGGATACTATCAGCCACCTCAGAAGCAATACATATCTCTCAACACCGATGCTCCATCCCCTACAACCCTGACACAGGGGCGATTGTGGCATCTGCGACCAGCTGTGCCACAAGGAGGAGACAGCTGTTATCACTGGACATGAGATCACTACAGGGCGGCAGCCACTCCAAGAGTGAAGCATATTGTCAGAAAGCAGCCTATTAATGACGCCCAGCTGTTAGACAAGGCGGGCTGCCCTGTAGCAAAATATGCAACACAAGTGACTGACGCCTCCTAGAGGACCCAGCTGTAGACTGCAGATGGATAAAAAAATGCAATATAACTCTATAGATGACAGTGAGGAGTCAGTTTGATATTTTGGATCAAAATAGCGTAGGCTCGTAGCCCCCGTCATGGACCCTCACGCCTACAAGTACCTAACCACATGTATAACACATGTATAATTTAGCTTTAAAAAAAAAAGTTTTTTTCTATATATTTCTATGTACCAATTTGTTAATTTTTGTTTGTCCGCCCGTCCCTTGATGATTGACCACAAGTTCTCAATGGGATTAAGATCTGGGGAGTTTCCAGACCATGAACCCAAAATCTCTATGTTTTGTTCCCTGAGCCATTTAGTTATCACCTTTGCTTTATGGCAAGGTGCTCCATCATGGTGGAAAAGGCATTGCTGGGCGCCAAACTGCTCTTGGACGGTTGGGAGAAGTTGCTCTTGGAAGACATTCTGGTACCATTCTTTATTCATGGCTGTGTTTTTAGGCAAGACTGTGAGTGAGCCGATTCCCTTGGCTGAGAAGCAACCCCACACATGAATGGTTTCAGGATGCTTTACAGTTGGCATGAGACAAGACTGGTGGTAGCGCTCACCTCTTCTTCTCTGAATAAGCTGTTTTCCAGATGTTTTCTGGAGAGAAGTGGCTTCTTTGGTGCCCTCCTTGAAACCAGGCCTTGCTGAAAGAGTCTCCGCAGTCTCACAGTGCATGCAGAAGCACTCACACCAGCCTACTGCCATTGCTGAGCAAGCTCGGCACTGCTGGTAGTCCGATCTCGCAGCTGAAACAGTTTTAAGATACGGTCCTGGCGCTTGCTGGTCTTTCTTGGGCGCCCTGGAGCCTTTTTTACAACAATGGAAGCTCTCTCCTTGAAGTTCTTGATGATGCGATAGATTGTTGACTGAGGTGCAATCTTTCTAGCTGCGATACTCTTCCCTGTTAGGCCATTTTTGTGCAGTGCAATGATGGCTGCACGTGTTTCTTTAGAGATAACCATGGTTAACTGAAGAGAAACAATGATACCAGGCACCATCCTCCTTTTAAAGTGTCCAGTGGTGTCATTCTTACTTAATCATGACTGATTGTTCGCCAGCCCTGTCCTCATCAACACCCACACCTGTGTTAATGGAACAATCACTAAAACGATGTTAGCTGCTCCTTTTAAGGCAGGACTGCAATGATGTTGAAATGTGTTTTGGGGGTTAAAGTTCATTTTCTAGGCAAATATTGACTTTGCAAGTAATTGCTGTTAAGCTGATCACTCTTTATGACATTCTGGAGTATATGCAAATTGCCATTAGAAAAACTGAAGCAGTAGACTTTGTAAAAATTTATATTTGTATCATTCTCAAAACTTTTGGCCCTGACTGTACAGCACAGGAGAAGATCAACCAGGAAAGGCTATGAAAGGTGTCTTGGCGGACTGACCCTAATCATCTTGGAAATAGCCTGGCTGTGCATTGGAGGAGCACAGCACCCGGCTGAGTGAACTTGGCTGATCATCAAGTAAAGGTAACACACTGCATGGACTGTGTTTGCCTCCTTCTTCCTCACCCTGCAACCTCCCTCACCATCAGCACCCTAAGGGTACCTTTACACGCCGCTACTGGAGGATGGATACAACCCGCTACTTCACGTGCACGAGCACGCCCAAACGGTTACAAACGAGAAACGCACCTCCTTTACACGCCGCCACAAGGTGCGCTACGCTACGCAACATCTATAGCTAGATACATCGCCGGGTGTCTCAAGTAGCCATCTGTAGCTCATCGTACCTCATTTACACACCGCTACAACCAGCTAATATGGGCGGACCTGGTGCAGCAGGGACAGCACATAGGCGTGCTACAATTGTGGATTACGAGACGTCCGTACGCTGATAGGACAAAGCAATAACATCATGATTGGGCAGGCATCGCAGGAGGCTGATTAATACTTGACGCTCGAGCAATTGTGTAGTGTGACTCGTCAGCTCCTTAAATATGCTGCCCTGTGCAGCGACAACCAATCGCAACGCAGGAGCTTCCTCCAATGATCGCTAAAGGGGGCGCGGAAACCCGGAGCCTGTGTCACGCCCCAGCTACATAGCATGGTGTAGAAACAACCCTTCTGTTCCTTCTTTACACGCCGATACAGCTCGCTACAATCGGCTTTGTAGCCATCTGTTTTCGAGCAGTGCTCGGAAACAGATGTATCTGTTGCCGGCTGTCTCGTCCCGTCTTCACACGCCGCTACTACGGGCTATATTGACGCTACAAGCTACATTTGTAGCCTGTAGCGGGTTGTATCCATACTCCAGTAGCGGCGTGTAAAGGTACCCTAATAGACTGTTCACACCATCCCTGGCACCAGCTCTGCCCATGGGGAGCTTCACCATCCCGGCTGCACTAGCATCTGCCCCAGCGGTCACACCCAGCAGCATCGGCCATTCCTTGCCGAATACCACAGGTGGCATCACAAATTTCCCTTGTAAATAATAACTCATTTTATTGCACGCCCAGGGCCATGGAGCCGGGTCACCGCCACCATGATCCCCCCAAGAACTGACCGGCCTGGTCCCGAGTACCCCACGGCCCTCCATTACCATATCTCCTAAACTCTTTGCTGAAGGGGTTGCTTTATTTGCCTTCTTTATATACTTATAGTAACTGTTTTGAGCTGCAAATATCCATTCTTATGTGTGAGCACCTCTCCTCCATGCCGTGATAGGGAGAGAGCTTGTAAATAGTGTCGAAACGGCTGTTGTCCAGAACCGTAACCCGCATCCTCCATTTTACCCACGTGTTCCCTATTTGAATTGAATAAACTCTTGAAGACACCCTACTGGTGAGTGAAGATTCTTCTTTTTTAGCTTTGAACGTTGTGCAGTTCTAAGTTCCATAAAGTATCAAAAATAACATTTTTTTTTAAAGTTTAGTGACTCTTTAATATTCAAACCTTTTTTTTATCATCTTATTATTATAGTGTGCCTGGAAAACCATCAGCTGATGTAACTAATAGTGAGGGGACCATAATAACATCATGAAATATGAAGGGTTTTGACTTTCATCAGCAGGGTCTTCCAGCAGTAACACGATGGTAACAATAGATGGAACCTTACACTCTAGAGAGGGTTTTGTAATGTCGAAGTGACATCACACATAAACACCGGCATTTGCCAGAAATCACAATCTGTTCCTCATAAGACACTGTACTGTTTACATAGAGGCCTGTATATAACACTCGCTCAGCTACCTACAATAACTAGTGTTAGCTAGAGCTGATCTGTCTGGAGGATCCGTGTCAGAGGTGTTACTTCAAGCCCCTGGCACCTGGCATCCATTGGCAATTCTGTAACTGAGCTTCCATTTACAAGGTTGCATTCCTAAATTAGTGACTCATTTGTGTCAGATGGTGCCCCGGGCCCGGAGGGGACTGATACCTCTTTGTTTCAGTGCTGAAGAGGTTAAGGACTCTTCCTATTTGGCTGATCTATATAGTCTTAATCTTAGTGGCAGAGCTTTTGTGACCACTCCTCTCCCCTATAAAAGGTCACATGTTTTGCCATCTGATGCTGGTTATAAATTCCACTTCTATGCTGAACACTTTGGAAGGAGCCTGTGACAATTGTAGTTGTGACAAATGCAGCTGTGGTGTTTTTGATGTAGTTGTGGAGTTGGAGTGTTTTGGTTTTTTGTGTCTATTTCACTCTATCTCTCTCCCTTACCTTGTGTGCAATTTTTGCAGTGGTCAGACTGGTGTCCTTGCCAGCTTACACACTAGGCACGGTGAGTTCAGGGCCAGCAAGGGCCTAGGCATGTGATGGCGACTAGGGGGGAAAGACCCATATAGGGCCATTAGGGAGTGAAGAATGCAGACTCAGGTGAGTGTATCTATCCCTTCTCCCTATCACCAGGACTTTCCTTTTATACCTTCCCTGTTGTTACCCTTGTGTTGCGCCATGCGCTAGGCATCCGCACGCTCCAGCATGACATTGAAATCAATGAGTTGCATAGATATATTTGGGCTTACATAGTGATAGATGCTGTTTCCATTTTCTCTCCATTTTGACATTATGATGAGAGTTGATGACCCCCTTTATTGACTCAGACTCCTAACAGGGTGTTTGAAAATGAGTTTTCTTCATCAGCCAAACAAAAGCATTTTAATCAAGAGCTACTATGCTATTTTTGGATTATATATTAAGGAGGAGAAAGACAAAAACAGGTTCCAATTCCGCGCTGACCACCAACGAAGAGGGGTTGTATATAAAAGTTAGTTTAATTGAGCATGCGTGGTTCGCAGCAGGACCTGCTGCTTCATCAGGGGAAAACAAGGTTGCTTTGCCCTGATGAAGCAGCAGGTCCTGTTGCGAAACGCGTAGGCTCAATAAAACAGACTTTTATATACAACCCCTCTTCGTTGGTGGTCAGCGCGGAATTGGAACCTGGTTGGTTTTTTCTTTCTCCTCCTTATATATATAATTTATCCTGCAACCAGGTGCACGCAGCGACCATTGTATTGAGGCGCCTACAGTGTATTGTGACTCACACAACTACAAAAGGTGAGTTGAACTAAGTGTGGGGCATAGATTTAGCAAATCACAGATAAGACCCTACGTGTGCTCCCTTTTCTCCTTTCTTTTATGTTCTTTTTGGAGTGAGTTGAGCAATCAAATATTCTAAAGTTTTGCGTTGGCCAAAAAATAATGCTTCCTAGTAGCCAATCAACCTTTTTCTTTATTTTGGTTATATGGCCAATGGCTCAACAAAACATAAAAGAATGGGACCAATGCTCCTATGAGAGTTATGTAAATGCAGTCTTCATTCTTCCAGAAGGGTATTTACTAAGTATAAAAAGGCAAATCACACAACAAAAAGACAAATCCGTTTGATCGGAGAGTTGATGGATGATTTACCATCACTAGGTAAACTATGAGCTGGATGACACATCATGGATACACCTTGATGATCTCATGACCTACCAAAAATATAAACATACTTGGCTTTGCTAAATCTACTTGTATTGAGTGTCACGAGGTGGAATAATGGACTAGGGGATAAGGTAGCAGGATGGCAGTGATGGGCAGGAGAACTAGTCTGACCCTTAGACTGGGGGCTACCTAGCTGACCCTGTTCCCAGAAGTACCTTTAATTTGAAGATGTCATGGCCTCCACCCTTGCCCTGCTCCTGAACAACCCTAGGCTATAACCCCATCACCTACAGCCAGGAGCAGGATAAGCCCAGCAACATCTAGAAAGAAGGTAATCTTCAAGAAGTTACACAGCAAGAAAGCTCCAGCAGAACAGCACTCAGCGTTAGCACAGCTCACTATCTTTGCAGAGAATAAACTCTATCAGGGACACCAGCTGATGGGTCATGTGACTACTTCAAGCCTGGGGAGTGGTAAAACCACATCAGCTTATTCATAGGGATGGGCGAATCTACTCGCTAGGACTCGTTACTCGGCGAGTAGTAAGGGACTCGCAGGACTCGGTACTCTGCGAGTTTCCCAGTGATTACTCGCACGAGTCCAATGCAAATCAATATCAATCCTAGTTTTGTCAGAAACGCTGACAAAACTAGGATTGCCATTGTTTGCATTAGACTCGTGCGAGTAATCACTGGCTACTGTGCCAGTGATAGCAGGGAAACTCGCAGATAACTGCTGTTTCTTTGCAGCCGAGTCCAGCTGTCTTCTCTGTGCAGCTCCAGGGTCCTAGAGCCCGCCTGCTCACAGACATTATGTAGCAGTGCTGAGATTGTTCTCAGTCTGCTCATTCCCTGTGTACAGACATGAATGTCTGTGCACAGAGATGATGTAGCAGAGCTGAGATTGTTCTCAGTCTGCTTATTCCCTGTGCATAGACATCTATATTTATGCACAAGGGATGTAGCAGAGAGGACATCGCGTTTTGGACTGCGTCAGACGGAAGAGGATTTTTTTAATTAAAGATGGAGTCTCTAATGGCTTTTTTTTTTATTTCTAATAAAAAATTTTCCTTGTGTTGTGTTTTTTTAAAACAATTTAATAGAAATTCATGGTGGTCATGTCTAATATTGGCGTGACCACCATAAATTTCGGGCTTAGGGCCAGCTGATAATACAAAGCTGGCCCTAACCTCTTTATTACCCAGCGTGCCACCGCTACCAGGGCCGCTGGAAGAGCGGGGTTCAGCGCCAGAGGATGGCGCTTCAATGAACGCGCCATCTTCTGGGGCGGCTGCGGGCTGCAATTTGCAGCGGGGGGTGCCCAGAAAGCTTGGGCATCCCTGCGCTGCGGATTCCAGCCCCCAGCTGCTTAGCTGTACCTGGCTAGACATAGAAATTGCGCGGAGCCCCACGCATTTTTTTTTTATTATTTCATGAATTTCAGAGTCAGAGTCTCAGAGTCAGAGTCAGAGTCAGAATCTCAGAATTTCATGAAATAATTAAAAAAAAATGCGTGGGGCTCCGCGCAATTTCTATGTCTAGCCAGGTACAGCTAAGCAGCTGGGGGCTGGAATCCGCAGCGCAGAGATGCCCAAGCTTTCTGGGCACCCCCCGCTGCAAATTGCAGCCCGCAGCCGCCCCAGAAGATGGCGCGTTCATTGAAGCGCCATCCTCTGGCGCTGAACCCCACTCTTCCAGCGGTCCTGGTAGCGATGGCACGCTGGGTAATAAAGAGGTTAGGGCCAGCTTTGTATTATCAGCTGGCCCTAAGCCCGAAATTTATGGCGGTCACGCCAATATTAGACATGACCGCCATGAATTTCTATTAAATTGTTTTAAAAAAAACACAACACAAGGAAATTTTTTTTATTAGAAATAAAAAAAAAGCCATTAGGGACTCCATCTTTAATTAAAAAAATCCTCTTCCGTCCGACGCAGTCCAAAACGCGATGTCCTCTCTGCTACATCCCCTGTGCATAAATATAGATGTCTATGCACAGGGAATAAGCAGACTGAGAACAATCTCAGCTCTGCTACATCATCTCTGTGCACAGACATTCATGTCTGTACACAGGGAATGAGCAGACTGAGAACAATCTCAGCACTGCTACATCAAGCAGCAGGCAGGCTCTAGGACCCTGGAGCTGTGGCAGCCAGCACACTGAGCAGACAGGACTCTTATCTGTGAGCGATTACAGTTGCAAAGTAAACGAGTCCAATGCAAATAAATGACAAAACTAGGATTGCTTCAGGCTGAAGCTTCCGAGACACATCTGCGATTTGTAAATCTCACACTACTCGCTATTACTCGCTTCCCCATTCATTAACATTGGACTCGCTAGACTCGCAACGAGTAGCGAGTCCTGTGCTTGGACTCGCTAGAGTCAAGCGATTCCGAGTAATTTAGGATTCGCCCATCACTACTTATTCATACAGCATCTACAACTAGTACTGCACAGCCACAGAAGTTAACCCTTAATATACTAAAGGAAATTAACTTAACTACTGCCGATCAGTCTACACGTGACAGTGAGGTTGTGCACATTTAGTCAGCACGTTTAATCAGCACCTGCGATCACATGACCATCAACTCACAGCGCATGAGCAATGTGAGGATTCAGAAGTACGAGGTCATATAGAATCACTGCTAACTTTAACTTCAAGCCTGGACAGCCTTTACCCAATACCACTGTGTAACAGCATGTCCCTCCCCGCCTGTGCTCTTGGTGTAACAAACTTGTCCATTCCTCATGTACTACTTCTGGTGGCAGATTCTGTCATTGCCCTCTAAGCAGGGGATTCAGCCAATATACAAATTGCTAGACAAAATGAAGCCAGAAGTTTGTGGAATCTTCCCTTTGAAGCCACAAAAGTGGGTGTGAACCCTACTTCCTCCATGGGGCAGACCCTCAGGCACTGGAGAATAGACTCTTGGTAGATCAGAGTTTATGTGACGACTGAAGGGACAGGATCGAGCGGCTGCGGCAAGGTCCTGTTGCCTGTATGGATTGATAGAAGCTACCATGGGGGATTAAGTTGTGCCCCTCATCGGCTGGATTCAGTGAACGTCTTTCTGGACTATTTCTTCCATTAACCTGGTGTCAGGATTGCCGGGTGACGCCCCTGGAACTGTTCCTTCATTGTGGACTTCTTACAGACTCTCCGGAATTCTCTTTATGTGTGCTATTCCAGTTTCCCCACCCCAATAAAATTCTGTTGGATTGATCATCGGCCTGGTGTCCCTTCCTGCTCTGTTCCCCACCCCGTCACACACTGTACTAATGCTGATATTACCACCATACAGTGACCATATAATGGTAATGGCAGTCTTACATCAGTGCTCTGCAGACCATATATGTGTGCAGATTTTCACCAGTAACGTTCTCTATTATTGATGTTGTTCATTTTCTCTTTTCCTTTGCATTCAGTCCATACTGTGACTTCTTCTTCCATCCATAAATTATCCCTGCAAAATGTAATGTGGCGCCCCATTGCCTGGCCGCCACATAATGGTATTGCTGTAACATCTTATACCGAGTTACCATAGGATCGGTGCGCTTTCTTCCTTTCCTTCTACCTGTAACATCTTATGTAATGTTATGTCTGATGGGAATTGGGGTCCCTTTGCTGGAAGTCGAAGTAAGCAAGCACTGCTTGATCCCTTATTAGGAGACTGAGCACTTGATGCCTGTTTTGAGCATGTGACTCACTCCTTAGTGAGGGATATGGGTTATCTGAGTGTAGTAGGGCTGAGTAGGTGAAGGAGAAGGTCCGGTGAGGAGGCAGTAGAAGAGCTCTGAAAGGAGCAGCGGAGAACAGGGTACCAGTCCCTATGCTATACAAGCTTATCAAGTACAAGTCCCTAGGCTATCCAGGTTTACAGGGTCTGGTGGCAGAACTGGACGCTGATGAGTTTTATGCTCATGAGCAGATTATGTGGAGCTTTCCAAGGCATTAGTAGTACAGAGGATCAGGGAACTGCTCTGAGCATGGATACCTGCAGGATCAGCCTAGCAGGAGGTTGTCCACAGGAACTAAGAGGGAATACTGAAGGGCTAAAGGTATAAGGAAACCTAAAACCAAGGGAAGTCAGCAGGAAGGAAATATTACTGACCCAGCAGAGCGGACAACAGTTCTCATCAGACTGGTCAGACCACATGCCTGGTGGTGGTTGTATTACTTTGGACTTTGGACCTTAAAAAGATAAAGCAAAGACTGTTTCCTGTGCCTCCTTTCTCCGCTACACTCACTACCATCACCATCATCATCCCCCTGAGAGCCAGCCCTGGTTGGGAAGGGTAAAACATCTGTGCTGCTACTACCACCTATCTCCCAGGGATCATCAGCAGTGCCAGCCATACCTGGTTGACCATCTCAACTGGCATCACAAACAAACTTTATCCCTTTAACTACCCTGCCTTGTGCAGTTAGGACTATAGTTGCTGGGCATGGCTAATGTGAACCAAATTGTAGTCCAGCTGCCTTGGGTCTAGTAACCGACATAGTAACACCCATACATCATTACTTTACTGCTTTTCCAGGACCCTCCTGATATTCCATCTCTACAGAAAGTACAACTTGTCCTGATTTGTAATAATTGCCCTCTGCCTCCATTAATAATAAAGCCCCCCTGACCAATTATAGTAAAGGCCCTGTGACTCCTTAATATAATAAAAACACCTCTGTGCTTTCTAAAAATAATAACAATCTCTCCTTCCTTCCCCTATAATGATAACAATCCCCCATAGTGTATCCTTATAATGACGACCCTCAGTGTCTCTTTATTGTAATAAGTCTTCTAAGCAGGGGTATACATAGAAATAATAGGTGCCCCATAGAAAAAGTCCTATCACATCACACTCAAAGAAGGGCAGATCTCCCAACTGTTAAGAAACACAGAAGGATATATAATATATTGCATCACTTACCATTTTTTTGCCCCTACAAAAGCTCTTAAGTAGTCTCACTCACTGATACCTATAGGAGAGCATTACGCCCTACATGATATGATGACCCCACATGGTATAATTGCCACACAAAGTATGATACCCCACAGCACCCTACACCATAAGATTGTCACCAAAGTAGCTCCCCATATAGTATTGCATTCATTAGCTCCAATAAACAGTATGAGGTGTAACACAGACCCCCACACAGTATGATGTCCAAAATAGGCCCCTTTATAAAGTATGGATGTCCACCAAAGCCCCCTGTACTGTATGATCACTCATAGCACCAATACTGTATGATGTCCCCCATAACTACCCCATACAGTTCCCAACAAAGTCCCTTATATAGTATGGTTGTCCATCTCACCTGTGGCTGGGTGCTCCGTCAGAATTGTTAGCAGTATCGGCATTCCGAGGACACTAATACTGTTAACAGCATAGTATACAAAGTGGCCAACGGCTGGATCGGTCCTTCTGGCACTTGCCAGAATTGCCAGATATCCAGTCCAGACTTGGTGTTCTGTCTAATGCAAGACTGGACAGATGATCCAGAAAGAGATGCCCTATGGAACCAGCCATTCTCCACCTTTAGTAAAGAGAAGATTATCCTGAATAGAGGACTGCCCCCTTTAAAGCAAACTCACAATAAGCACACTACAGGAGACACAATCCGACAAGACCTACCCATAATTCTATTTTACCTTTAGTTGTTGGTGAACCATTGAATTGATGAATTCAATATTACTTTGCAGGTGCACAAGGTGCCGTTTCAATTAATCAATATAACTTTACCACTACTAGTTAGTGCACCAGGTGCTGTTTCAATGACTTAATGGTTCAGTATTACTACTGAGTTGAGCGTGTACCAGGTGCCATGTCAATGAATTGATCCATTCTACCTTACTGCTAGTTGTTGGTACATCAGGTGCCATTTCAAGGAATTCATTCATTTAACTTTATTATTGGTGCAGCAAGTTCCCTTTCAATTAATTGATCGATTCAATTTTACTAGTAGTTGTTGGTGCCCCAGATGCTCTTTCAATAAATTGATCAAGTCAAGTTTCTAAGTATTTGTTGGTCCTCAAGGTGCCCTGTCAATGAAGTGATCAAGTAAATATTCCTAATAGTTATTGGTCCACCAGATGCCCTTTCAATGAAATGATAAAGTCAACTTTACTAGTAGTTGTTGGTCCTCCAGATGTCCTATTAATGACTTGATCTAGTCAACTTTCCTTGTGGTTGATGGTGAACCAGGTGCCATTTTAATGAATTGATCAATTCTACCTTACTAATAGTTGTTGGTCCATCAGGTGCCATTTCAATGAATTTATCAATTCAGCTTTATTATTAGTTGTTGGTGCAGCAAGTTCCCTTTCAGTTAATTCATTTATTCAACTCTAGTAGTAGTTGTTGGTTCACCAGGTGCCGTTTCAATTAATTGATAAAGTCAATGTTCCTAATAGTTGTTAATGCACCAGATGCCCTTTCAATTAATTGATCAAGTCAAGTTCTTAGTAGTTGTTGGTGAACCAGGTGCCCTTTCAATTAATTGATCAAGTCAACGTGCCAAGTAGATGTTGGTGAACCAGGGGCCTTTTCAATGAATTGATTAAGTCAACATTTCTAGTATTCGATGGTCCACCAGGTGCCCTTTAATTAATTGATTGATCAAGGCAACTTTCCTAGCGGTTGTTGGTCAACCAAGTTCCCTTTCAAGGAACTAATCAAGTCAAATTTCCTACCCTGTTTCCCCGAAAGTAAGACACCCTTTTCTTTAACTTTTTTGCTCCAAAAATGCACTATGTTTTTTTTTCAGGGGAGGGTAGCAGTTGTTGGTGCACCATGTGCCCTATCAATGAATTAATCAAGGCAATTTGTCTAGTAATTGTTAGTGCATCATATGCCCTTTCAATGAATTGATCAAGTCAAGTGTCTTAGTAGTTGTTGGTCCACAAAGTTCCTTTTCAAGGAATTGATCAAGTCAACTTTCCTAGTAGTTGTTGGTCAACCAGGTTCCCTTTCAATGAACTGATCAAGTCAACTTTCCTTGTAGCTTTTGGTCCAGCAGATGACCTTTTAATAATGTGACAAAGTCCACTTTCCTAGTGGTTGTTGGTGAACTAAGTGCCCTTTCAATGAATTGATCAAGTCAACTTTCCTAGTAGTTGTTGGTTCATCAGGTGCCCATTCAATGAATTGATCAAGTCAACTTTCCTAGTAGTTGTAGGTCCACCAAGTTCCCTTTCAATGGATTGATCAAGTCAACTTTACTAGTAGTTGTTGGTCCACCAGGTGCTTTATCAATGAATTGATCAAGCCAACATTAATAATAGTTGTAGGTGAACCAAGCGACCTTTCAATGAATTGATCAAGTCAGCGTTCCTAGTAATTGTTGGTGAACCAGGTGCCCTTTCAATGAATTGATCAAGTCAACTTTCCTAGTAGTTGTAGGTCCACCAAGTTCCCTTTCAATGGATTGATCAAGTCAACTTTCCTAGTAGTTGTTGGTCCACCAGGTGCTTTATCAATGAATTGATCAAGTCAACATTAATAATAGTTGTAGGTGAATCAAGTGACCTTTCAATGAATTGATCAAGTCAGCGTTCCTAGTAATTGTTGGTGAACCAGGTGCCCTTTCAATAAATTGATCCAGTCAACTTTCCTAGCAGTTGTTGGTCCACCAGATGCCCTATCAATGAGTTGATCAATTCCAGTTTCCTAGTAGTTGTTGCTGCACCAGATGCCCTATCAAGTAAACTTTCCTAGTAGTTGTTGGTCCACCAGATGCCCTATCAATGAGTTGATCAATTCCAGTTTCCTAGAAGTTGTTGCTGCACCAGATGCCCTATCAAGTAAACTTTCCTAGTAGTTGTTGCTGCACCAGATGCTCTATTAATGAATTGATCAAGCAGACTTTCCTAGGTGTTGTTGGTCCACCAGATGCTCTTTTAACGAGTTCCCAAGTAGTTGTTGGTCTACCAGGTGCCCTTTCAATGAATTGATCGAGTCAATGTTCCTAGTAGTGGTTGGTGCACCAGATGCTTTATTCCTTTTCCATTGTGTGACCCAAATAGCTTAATTGTTTTCTTATGGTTCGGTCCAGCTGGGACTCTCTGGGATAGTGCAGAATCTCAGTGGTCTAGGAGGAAATCTAGACATCGATAGACAATAAACCTTTGCAGATGGGAAAACTAATAAAATAATAAACAATAATAGTAATAATAGCATAAAAAATAAGGGAAAACAATATTTTTTTATTCTGCATTTATGCTTTCCTCTTTGTAAATGATATGTATAATAAAGAGGGCAAGGACCCGACATCATGCGGAAGCTACCGGCCCATCTCACTACTGAACGTCGATCTAAAAATTTATGCAAGCTTGTTGGCAAAACGTTTAGCGGTGGTGGTCCCACATTTAGTTTCCCTGGAACAGACGGACTTTGTGCGGGGGAGGGAGGGGAAAGACAACGCCAGTAGAGTACTGCATTTACTGCAACACGCCAGAATTAATAAGTTCCCACTGGTCCTAATAGGAACAGATGCTGAGAAAGCGTTCGACAGGGTGGACTGGTCTTTTTTACGACATGCACTTGTAGCATTTAACTTTCCTTCAGCACTAATAGAAGCAGTCTTTAAGATGTACCACTTCCCATCAGCAAGACTACGTATAAATAATTTACTATCAGAATGGTACGAGGCAGGGGTGCCCTCTGTCGCCGTTGCTTTTTGTGCTCACAATGGAACCGCTTCTACGCAGTATCCAGATGAACACAGAGATAGAAGGAGTGGTGACACAGAAGTTCCACCACAAGTCCGCGGCCTTTGCTGACGACTTACTGGTCGTTCTCTCTAATCTTGACAGGGGCATCCCTGCCTTTCTACGTACACTGGAACAATGTATAACTCTCCGGATATAAAATCAATCCCACTAAGTCAGAGGCTCTGAGTGTTAATGTCCCCAAAACCAAGATTGATACATTTAGATCCGAATACCCGTTCACTTGGCCCTCGAAGTTTATCACTTATTTAGGAGTAAACATAGGCCGAACGGCTAACGACCTACTGGACCTAAACATGTTGCCCCTACTAAAAAGGGCAGTAACTGAGGTGACAACATGGCGAGCACCCTATTTATCTTGGTTGGGAAGGAAAAACTTGCTGAAGAGTTTAATTTTACCTAAATTTCTCTACATATTCCAAATGCTCCCAATTAGAATCCCCGTGTGGATACTTAACAAAATACGCACCTTTTTCTTTAATTTTATCTGGAGCAATAAAAGAGCGCGAATCAACACATCCACCTTATCCCTCCCGAGACAAAGAGGAGGCATGGGGGCTTCAGATATCTTTAAGTATTATGAAGCCACTATGCTCTCCAGAGTAGTAGATTGGATCAGAAATCCACCTAACAAACTGTGGCTACGAATTGAAAATTCACTATCCCAACTCCCTTTAAGAACTATGGTTTTACTACCGGACCTTGTAGACAGATCACGTATCCCACGAAATGAATTGACACAAGCAGTACTTCATGCATGGAAAAAAGTTCATAATAAAATGACCCCCTCAATATCACCTATCCTCACGGTGCAAGACATTATAGGACGTGTGACCCGCCCACCCAAGACACAACAAAGCAACAGCAGACTCTGGGACATTACGACCTACACCAATAGACGAATTATTTATGGACGGAGCCTTATTGACATACACCAAAATTAAATCGGAAGGCCCTCTAATAAATATTTCATTTTTACAATATGATAGCTTGAAAAGCTATATCCTTAAACACATACGGACTGCGGACTTGTCTAGATCCCTCACTTACTTTGAACAAATGTGCACACAATCCCAACCACCCACGCGAACCCTGTCTAAATTATACCAGCTCCTAATTCAGGAAACTGCTCACATTAACGGAGCCAATCTGAGCCTATGGAAAAAAGACCTAGCAATCTCATTCACAGAGCCACAGATTGCTCAGATCTATAAGAGATCACATGGCCCTTCACCGTGTGTGAAGTTACAAGAAAACTCGCTTAAGGTGATCACCCGATGGTACCGTACGCCACTTCAGTTGCACGCATGGAATCCATCGGTATCGGATATATGCTGGAGGTGCAACGTGGAGAGAGGCACCTATTTGCATCTTTGGTGTTGTTGCACTATAATTCAAAAGTACTGGGAGATGGTGTCAGAGGTGATACAAGAGGTATTGGAGGAGGACGTAGAGCTGACATCACAAACAGCCCTGCTAAATTTGCAACTTTGGCCGGGGAATACCACGACTGCCAAACTGGGCAGCAACATCCTAGCGGCCGCCAAGGCTCTAGTACCACTGCACTGGAACACCTCACAAGTTCCCTGTAAGACTCGACTCCTACAAGAAATCGATCTGGTGTACAGAACAGCTGAATTGGGGGGCCTCTCTTACGGATCGTTCCCTCTCTTTGAAAAAATGTGGACCCCCTGGCTATGGTACAGATCTACTCCATCCTTTACCAAAAAGCTTACTCTCTCTTAACGCTAAAGTAATACCTAAACTATAAAAGATATAGATATCTGGCTTTGGATCCAATATCCCTCGACAAAACCCACTGAGATAACACCCTACTTATCACAGAGCAATGAAAGTCGGACAGATTTCCCCTCTGATCCCCCCCCCCCTCTTAATTCCTTCTTGATCCCCTCTGTTCCCCCCCCCCTCTAGTTTCTCTAATATAATACACTTAGATACAGTACTTTTCGATCTGAACCAGGAAAACTTTGACCTTCATGAGACAAGTAATAACTATGGAACTACTGATTCAGGTGTTTCAATTGCAAACTGCTTTATCCATATCTACTGTATCTCGTACTAGTCTTTTTTCTGTTACTGTGTATTTTTACACTTTTCTATATGTAAATGCACTTTTCTGCATGTTAATACTATTCTTACAATAAAAAGAACATTAAAAGAAAGTAAATGATATGTCTATAAGGCGGCCGTCACACGCATCAATTTCTAGAACGATATCGCTTAAGTAATCTGCTTTTTGATCGCTTAAGCGATATCGTTTGTGCGTCGCTGCGTGTAATCAAGCGATTTTACAATGTAAAATCGCTTGATTGTTTGATCGCAGATTTGTGAGCCGGAGCTCATATCAAGCGATAATCGCTTGAACAATCTGCATCATCGTGGTGTGTGACACCATGATGAACGATCTCCCAGCGGCAGAGCCTATGCTGGGAGATGGTATCTATGGTAAACGTCGGGTTACTAAGCGCCGCGCGGCACCTAGTAACCCGATGTGTACCATAGTTACCACCGATCTCGCTGGTCCACATCGCTGGTGAGTCTGCCTGTGTGACATCTCACCAGCGATGTGAGCAATATCGTTAGCGATCGCGCGTGCACGTGATCGCTAACAATATCGCTCACGATATTGTAGCGTGTGACGGCCGCCTAAGAGGCGGCAGATGTCTTCAGACGGCAGCCATGTGTGAGCAGTGCATATAGTGAAGAAGCTCTCCGGTCCTTTCTGAGCCGCAGAGACATTGCTTATTACTTCTATCTGTTCTCCACTCATCAAAACTATGAATTAAACCAACACAGACAGCAGAATGTGACTCTTAAAAGAAAGGTCATGTGACTCCCCAAATCCATGGAAATAGCAGCGTCCTGGATTCAATTGTCTCAAGTCCTAATTTCCTGTTTACAACAATTGGAATTAATAACAATAAAAGTGTTTTAGGCCTGGGTGGGATTTAGTGATTTATTAAACTTACTTTGTATTGCTATGAATCATTATGATCTGGCTGAGATTAATGAAGTGAAATTGTGTAATGAGGTGTACAATTCAGATTGTATTATTGAAATTGAAACTGCAATGAACTGTGCACAGTCCGCACTTGTCCACCAGGGGGCATCAGTGGACTGTACAATCACAGAGCTGGGAAACTCCCAGCCATCTCTGTTGTTTAACCAGGAAGTGAAAGCAGAGGATCAGAGCAGTATAAATCCAGAGCTGAGAAGATCTACCTGCGGATGTCTGTTTAAAGTGGACTACTTTGCTACACCTTGCCGGAAAAATCACCCCGCGGAAGCCCCTGTGACTGATCCTGGGCCACTGGACTTTGGTGCTGTGACTCTGGCCGCTCTGCAAAACCTTGCCCGCCGAGCACCCAGAGTGCATGTGCTGGGGCCGTGACCGACATAAGGGAGCCATTTGTGCTGCTGTGATCTCCCTTCTGCTGTTGCTCTGTGTGCCCTGAGACTGGGAGAGACAGACTATTACCTGCAGAAGGAGACCAAAGAAGAAGAGTGAGGAGATCCCCAGGCCTGCTACGTGGGAGCGACATCTTCTTCTGTGATAAGACTGGTACGTGATTTTAGGGAAAGTTAGGGAAAGATACCTTCATTGTTGTGTTTTCTTTTCTTGCTGCGTACCCGGAAGAAGTGAAGATCCAGAGACTCTAATATATACAAGTGCGCATATAGTTCGGTTGACTGTGAGATAAAAATGTTTTACAGTAAAGAAATGTTACTACCGGTTAAATCTGAGTTTGGGGATTCTGTTGAGAAAGATCATATACACACACCCGCGGCCTTACCACCGGTCGCTACATCTGGCGTAGTCGGCAGGATGTGTGATCAACAGAATCTCCTCCCGGTAGTAGCTTATAACCAGACATATACTACGGCCTGCAGGTCCATATCCGGTGCCAGCAGTCCGAGCAGTGACACGGAAGAATTGAAGCAGATAGTAGCAGAGTTACAGAAACAGATACTACAGCTGCAGCTCATGCTAGACCAACAGGCGGACAGGCAAGCGAGACAGCAACCCAGTCGGCCTATGGGAAGGTGCTGGACATGCGGCGACCCCCGCCATAGGGCAAACCGTTGTCCGCATCCTCCACCCGTGGTCCGATATACCAGAACCAGCAAGCCATGCCCCACAACAGCAGCCACCTTTAAACTAGACGCCCCAGCCAAAGCGGTTCGCTCGGCAGGGGAGATCAGGGAAAAGGGTGTGAAGAGACAGAGCCAGACCGATAAGCAAGTACTGGCCACTCGGGTCCAGGGGACGGTGAAGTGGTTTAATGTCCGCGATGGGTATGGCTTCATCAACAGGAATGACACAAAGGATGACGTGTTTGTACATCAGACTGCCATAAAGCGTAACAATCCTCGTAAGTGCCTTCGCAGCGTTGGTGATGGGGAGGTGGTACAGTTTGATGTTGTGAAGGGAGAGAGGGGTACAGAGGCCGCCGACGTCACCGGTCCTGGGGGTGTTCCCGTTAAAGGAAGCAGATTTGCCCCCAACCGGCGCCGCTACCGCCGGCGATCCTACTCTCCCCGGGTAGAAAACGTGACTGAGTTTATTGGAGATATTGTGAGCCCTGAACAAGGGAGCGAAGGTGAACGGGGGGATGACGGTTTCCCCCAACAGAGGTCCCTACTCCGCCGGAGATCAATCCCTGTGATATCAACGGCCATCACTGCCTTGGAGCCGATGGTTGTTGACAGGGACTGTCAACCTTTAAGTGGGGGGGTATGTAATGAGGTGTACAATTCAGATTGTATTATTGAAATTGAAACTGCAATGAACTGTGCACAGTCCGCACTTGTCCACCAGGGGGCATCAGTGGACTGTACAATCACAGAGCTGGGAAACTCCCAGCCATCTCTGTTGTTTAACCAGGAAGTGAAAGCAGAGGATCAGAGCAGTATAAATCCAGAGCTGAGAAGATCTACCTGCGGATGTCTGTTTAAAGTGGACTACTTTGCTACACCTTGCCGGAAAAATCACCCCGCGGAAGCCCCTGTGACTGATCCTGGGCCACTGGACTTTGGTGCTGTGACTCTGGCCGCTCTGCAAAACCTTGCCCGCCGAGCACCCAGAGTGCATGTGCTGGGGCCGTGACCGACATAAGGGAGCCATTTGTGCTGCTGTGATCTCCCTTCTGCTGTTGCTCTGTGTGCCCTGAGACTGGGAGAGACAGACTATTACCTGCAGAAGGAGACCAAAGAAGAAGAGTGAGGAGATCCCCAGGCCTGCTACGTGGGAGCGACATCTTCTTCTGTGTAAGACTGGTACGTGATTTTAGGGAAAGTTAGGGAAAGATACCTTCATTGTTGTGTTTTCTTTTCTTGCTGCGTACCGGAAGAAGTGAAGATCCAGAGACTCTAATATATACAAGTGCGCATATAGTTCGGTTGACTGTGAGATAAATATGTTTTACAGTAAAGAAATGTTATTATCGGTTAAACCTGAGTATGGGGATTCTGTTGAGAAAGATCATACACACACACCCGCGGCCTTACCACCGGTCGCTACAATTGTACCATTAAACTACAATCACCTCCCGACACGTGAGCACTAGACTGCGGTTCCCATATACAATCCTCTATATGTGTCCATATACAGATGCATCTCCGTGAATTAGAATATCATCAAAAAGATCATTTATTTCAGTAATTCAATACATAGAGTGAAACACATATATTATGTAGAGTCATTACACACAGAGGGATCTATTGCATGTGTTTATTTCTGTCTGTTAATGTTGATGATTATGGCTTAGAGCCAATGAAAACCCAAAGGTCATTATCTCAGAAAATTAAAGTAGGGAGGATGAAGGGTCTGAGAGATAAAATATGACCTAAATAGGTATCAGAGGCTTGTGTGGTTGTGAGAGTCACAACCACTATGAAAGCAGATCACGGCTGCTGCAGTCCCCAGCGTTGATGCGTATAGAGTAGGGAGGATAAAGGGCTAAAAACTGCGCTGCCGTATTCCACGAGGCATCAAAGGGTGAAAATAATATTGATTTATTAGTCAACCGTTTCAGGGCCCCTTCCTCAGGACAAATCAATATTATATTGCCATGTTTCAGGGAAACTTTAAAAGAAAAGCCTGAAATCTGCACCAGACTATTCTGCTCAAAGCCATTGGCAGGACACTGGTCCAGATTTGATTATCACTCGTAAAATAATATAAAAATGTCAAATCAGAGGGGAAAACAGCCCATATACTAAACACATAACAGTAACATTAGAGCAATCAGTATCCTAAAACCCGTACTTTATTTTCCCCCTATTGTTATGCACTAAGGCACTATAGTACTATCTGTATCCACTAACCAGTGATACATTTATGGGCTTGTATCAGTCAAGAATGATTATCTTGAGAATGTCTCTTTTCAGAAGAGGAGACTTAAGGCAAAGCTTAACACATGATGACAAATATCCGGATCCAAGATTCCAATTCCTCTGGTAAAAGTCAAAGCATTAGTAGTGTCTGACATCAAAGAGCCCCATACCTCAGTAACCCTAAATCTATAGGGATCAGAATAGCAGGGATTAGTCTGAGCTACTGATAAACTGAGGGATTGGCATGTAAATCTGCTGATATCGGAGGGAGAGGTCAGACAATGGTTCTGCTGGTCAACAAGCAAAGCAGATTCTCAAAATTGGAAGATTGGATGTAATTCAAAATCTGAAATGGAAATTTTCTAATCAACCAAAATAGCGCAATATCCTAAACATTAAACATGTCACCCAGATCATTAAAGGGGTCCTCTCTCGAGTCCCTTCTTATTGTCTACGTAAGTGATCTGATCTCTAAGGGTACTTTCACACGTGGCGATGGCACCGCCGATTTCTTAGGCGATGCAGGGGAGTGGCCTAGAAGCACCGATATCGCCCCTGTAATGTAAATAGGCGATGGCGACGCCTTTTAGTGGTCGCCTGGTTTCAGAGCAGTGCTCTGAAACCAGGCGGCCAATCTGGGGCGATGTGTACACATCGCCCCATGTAAACGGCCAACGGCGATCCGACAGGCGATGGGAGCCATAGGCTCCCATTATACTACATCACCGCTGGAGTTTTGAGACACCTGTCAGATCACCGGTGCGTCGTCGGAGGTGTCTCCCCATGTAAATGGGGGATGGCGAGGCTGGTGGGGCACCATAAACGTGCGCGCTCCCGCCAGTCGCCGCCAACACCTCCGGTGCCGTCGCACCGTGTGACGGTACCCTTAGATATATGCCTTGAACTGTCCATAGATATTCACTCAATAGCTACCATTCCTAACGTCTTTGAAATCTTGTACACTTGGGGTTGTTCATAATTATTTTAATGAGGAATGGGTTAAGAGATCATCAGACACATTTGGGGCTACTTATCATGGCAAAGGTTTGGGTAGGTGAGAATCCTGTATGTTTTATCCTTCTTTCACTTTATGGACGATGTTTGGAGAACGTTGTGAAAGCATAAGCGATGGATTGTGGATCCAACTCTATAAAAATGTGGTGTCTCTGAACAGTATAATACTTGTATTGCACTTGCATGCACAGTCTTGCCTCAGTTTTAGGACTCAGTCCGGTGGCCTCTTGTACCATAGTCAGCTTCCTTTCTGTGGCACCCCATGGGTTAATGTGCCACAATAACATCACATGAGTTCTCTCCCCCACTACACACTGACAAACACTACCACCTCTGGGCCAAGAGGTGGAGCACTAGCTGCTTCCTTATATACTCTTGCCCATGAGGGAGAGCTCAGTTCAGCTCGGAGCAGGGCTGTGAAGAGAGCAGAGTTAGCTCAGTGCAGACCTAGCAAGGGTCAGAGGAATAAGGAGAACGAAAGACAGAGGAACACATCTGGGAGCTAGAGTGATACCATCACTTGCTCCAGAAGTACGCACAGAGACGGACACCGGATCCGGTACTGTGTCTGGCACCCACAGCACAGTGAATCCAGGAACAGTGGGATCACTAGATGCCCCCTAGTACCAGAGCGAAGTAACACGGAGGGGTCAGCACAGCATAGAGGACTCAAGTTGCCTAGCCAAGTGGTACCAGCAGCATACAGAGAGACGTGAGGAATCCCAGCAGCTTAGCTAGAAGCAGCAGCTCAGGACACACAAACAGTGCAGCACAAGGAAGCCGACGACCCGGACAGGGTGTGGGAAGAGAGCTCAGCCCCATTACAAACTCCGTGGACTATAACCTGCAACAACATCTGCAGTAAAGCTTTGGAAAACAGCTTTGGAGTCTGTGTATTGATTGCAACCTTTGCTCGAGATTCAGCACAGAGACAATTCCTCCCTACAGATCCAGCCTGTCAGCTCTGCAGCATCAGGAGAAGAAGAGAATTGCAGTGTCTACCAAACGTGAGTGTGTGTCCTCCAACCCCTCTTCCACCATCTATAACCCCAATAGACTTTAACTCCTTACTGCCCCGGGGGATACAGTTCTCCCCACTAGAACTATACCATCTCCGCTGCCATTCCATCACCCCCGGAGGTTCTGCAGCAGCGGCGGCCCCATCACTGGCCGCACCAAGTGGGTGGCGTCACCCGTGACAACCCCCTTGTAAATAAATCCCCACCTTTATTGTGAGGGCCCAGGGACACGGTCCGGACCAAGCCATCTGTGACATCCCCAGTACCGTCCGGTCCGGTACCGAGTACCCTAGTCCCGCCTGGGGCTCCACATTTCCTGCAGAGCCACATCCTTGTCAATCTCTGTAAAAATGCTGATGGTTCTATTATGTTTTCTTCCTCCTTTAGTTAATGGTTAGTGAGGTGTTATTACTTGTTCATTTTGTCTTTGTCATATCATATCCCAGAAGATGCTATTTATACTCTCTTTTTCCAACCTTCTCTGCTGGTTATATTTCTATGTGGATCAGTGATCCGATCGGTGGTTTTTATCGTTTGGATCATGCTGTCAGTAACAAAAAGCGCAACCCAAATCCCTGCGGCGGAGATTGCGCTGTTCCCCACTGTGATCAGAGGTCCTGTGATGACCCCAGAAGTTGTCTGCAATCACTTCCTGCTGGTGATCCCCCAGTGAGGTCACCAGCAGAAAGTGATGATTTTTCATAGGAAGGCTAGGGTCACATTTGCGGTTTTGTTTTCAAAACTTGATTCGGTTTTGACCATTAAAAATGGTCAAAACCGGATCCGGTTCTGCAGCCACAGGCGGCATTACAAAAACCAGATTGCACTAATTGCAATCTCGTTACCGCATCCAGTTTTGTAGCCTGTGGTAAGAATCATGCAGGCTGCATTTTTCGCAGCGGTTGAAAAACCAGATCCGGTTTTTTCTAGAATGGGCGCCTATGGCAACCGGAGGTCATTTTCAGCACACCAAATCAGTGAAAACTTCTCTTGTATTTTTTTCATCGCAGACCTGTGAACCTGTCTTGGTGTTGCAGACCCCCGAGTCCTCTAATAACCTGTCTTGGTATTGCAGACCCCTTAGTCCTCTAATAACCTGTCTTGGTATTGCAGACCCCTTAGTCCTCTAATAACATGTCTTGGTATTGCAGACCCCTTAGTCCTCTAATAACCTGTCTTGGTATGGCAGACCCCTCAGTCCTCTAATAACCTGTCTTGGTATTGCAGACCCCTCAGTCCTCTAATAACCTGTCTTGGTATTGCAGACCCCTCAATCCTCTAATAACCTGTCTTGGTATTGCAGACCCCTCAGTCCTCTAATAACCTGTCTTGGTATTGCAGACCCCTTAGTCCTCTAATAACCTGTCTTGGTATTGCAGACCCCTCAGTCCTCTAATAACCTGTCTTGGTATTGCAGACCCCTCAGTCCTCTAATAACCTGTCTTGGTATTGCAGACCCCTTAGTCCTCTAATGACTTTTGTCACTCTTCTCTGCACCCGCTCTAGTTCAGCTATGTCTTTCTTATACACCGGAGACCAGAATTGTACACAGTATTCTAAGTGTGGTCGCACTAGTGACTTGTATAGAGGTAGAATTATGTTCTCCTCATGAGCATCTATGCCTCTTTTAATACATCCCATTATTTTATTTGCCTTTGCAGCAGCTGCCTGACACTGGCCACTAAATGTGAGTTTGTCATCTACCCATACACCCAGGTCTTTTTCAGTGACAGTTTTGCCCAGTGTTTCACAATTAACCACATAATTATACATTTTATTTCCTCTGCCCAAGTGCATGACCTTACATTATCCCCATTAAAGCTCATTTGCCAGGGCTGTGGGGTACTCGGAACCGGGCTACAGTGCTTCTGGGGAGTCACAGGGGTCAAGACCCGACTCTATGAACCTGAGTTCAGCTTCAAAGAGTTTTTGGGAACAGGGTGGTTTAAAGGGAGTATCATTCATAACGACACCTGTGGTTTGTGGCTATGGGTGGCCACCGCTGCTGCAGAACCTCTGGGGATGAGGGATGGGCAGCTAGGATATAGTGGCTCCCTACAGGTGGAGCAGATCCCCAGGGCAGTGGATGTTGAAAGGGTGTAGGGTGCAGGATGGAGGGTGCAAAGTAATTGACAGACTCATGGTTTGTTGATTCCTCAAGTCCTTTACTGGTGATACTGGCACAAGGACAGATGATATGACTGGAATACGACAACTTGGAAGCAACTCGGGGTTCTTCTCCCCAGCAAGTTCTGAGGCCTTCCTGCTGCGCCTTCAATACGGGTCCCTGCTGCTGGTTTAAGCTGAGCTGCGGCCCTCTCCCTCTCTCCTGCTGTGTGCCGTATGACAGGCAGCTCGAGTCCTTTTCTAGCCCCACTTCTCTGGCGGCTGCTCCTGGGCTCTTCACGCTGTTTTGCCTCCAGGCACTTTGGTGCGGATTGCGGATTTGGAATCCCCTACCTTCCAGTATTGGCTGCCGGGACGTTAGGCCCCTGCACAGCCTTGGACTCCAGTGTCCGTTTCTTGGCGCTTACTCCTCTGGGGTGAGATAGACACCACTCTACTCCCCAGGCTCTGCTTTTCTTCCTCAGACCATTGCCTACGGGTCACTCATGCTAAGACTAGCTCTCCTGGGATGAGCTTGGTACTGCTCCAGTGCACAGGATGTCTTCCTCAGTCCTCCTAGGAACTGAACTAACAAACTCCGCCCCAGACCAAAATTAATAGGGTAGCTGAACCCGGGCTTTGAGCTAATAATGATTAATAATGATAATGACATTGTGGTATCCGGTCTCTGGGGTGCCACAGAAGCGGACCCAATACTGACCCCTGTGGTACCCCACTGTTAACTGTGACTCATTCTGAGTGTGTTCCATTAATAACCACCCTTTGTTTCCTATGACCGAGCCTCTGTACAGACAAGCTTCAGCCCATCTGTACAGAGGAAAAGCGATCGCACTGTGCAGCACTGAGGCGCCCTGGTGGGCCAAGTAAAATAAAGAAAAAATAAATTTTTGCAAATATGAAAAAAAAAACTTAAAAGTTCAAATCACCCTGCTTTTTCCCCATTGAAAAAAAAAATAAAAAATTACACATATTTGGTATTGCCGCATTTAGAAATGCCCGATCTGTCAAAATATAAAATCAATGAATCAGAGCTGTAAATTGCGTTACGGAAAAAATGTCCAAATGCCAAAAATTGTGGAGTTTTTTGGTCTCTGCAACATTGCAACAAAATGCAATAACAGGTGATCAAAAGATCACATCTACCCAAAAATGGTATCAATAGAAACGTCAGCTCAAGATACAAAAAATAATCCATCACAAAGCCCCAGATCCCGAAAAATGAAAATGTTATGGGTTACAGAAAATGGCGACAAATGTGCAATTCTTTTTCTTTAAAACTTTCTAAAAAAAAAATTCCCCACTTAGATAAAAGTAAAAGTAACATGTTTGGTATCTATGAACTCGTACCGACTCGAGGCATCATACCGACAAGTCAGAGTTACCATATAGTATTGACCTGAGGCATCATACCGACAAGTCAGAGTTACCATATAGTACCGACCCGAGGCATCATACCGACAAGTCAGAGTTACCATATAGTACCGACCCGAGGCATCATACCGACATGTCAGTGTTACCATATAGTACTGATCCGAGGCATCATACCGACATGTCAGTGTTACCATATAGTACTGACCCGAGGCATCATACCGACATGTCAGTGTTACCATATAGTACTGACCCGAGGCATCATACCGACATGTCAGTGTTACCATATAGTACTGACCCCAGACATCATACCGACACGTCAGTGTTACCATATAGTACTGACCCGAGGCATCATACCGACACGTCAGTGTTACCATATAGTACTGACCCGAGGCATCATACCGACACCTCAGTGTTACCATATAGTACTGACCCGAGACATCATACCGACAAGTCAGTTACCATATAGTACCGACCCGAGGCATCATACCGACATATCAGTGTTACCATATAGTACTGACCCCAGACATCATACCCACATGTCAGTGTTACCATATAGTACTGACCCGAGGCATCATACTGACATGTCAGTGTTACCATATAGTACTGACCCGAGGCATCATACCGACAAGTCAGAGTTACCATATAGTACCGACCCAAGGCATCATACCGACATGTCAGTGTTACCATATAGTACTGACCCCAGACATCATACCGACACGTCAGTGTTACCATATAGTACTGACCCGAGGCATCATACCGACACGTCAGTGTTACCATATAGTACCGACCCGAGGCATCATACCGACATGTCAGTGTTACCATATAGTACCGACCCGAGGCATCATACCAACATGTCAGTGTTACCATATAGTACTGACCCATGGCATCATACTGACACGTCAGTGTTACCATATAGTACTGACCTGAAGCATCACACCGACATGTCAGTGTTACCATATAGTACTGACCCAAGACATCATACAGACATGTCAGTGTTACCATATAGTACTGACCCGAGGCATCATACTGACTTGTCAGTGTTACCATATAGTACTGACCCAAGGAATCATACCGACATGTCAGTGTTACCATATAGTACCGACCCGAGGCATCATACCGACATGTCAGTGTTACCATATAGTACTGACCCGAAGCATCATACCGACATGTCAGTGTTACCATATAGTACTGACCCGAGGCATCATACCGACACCTCAGTGTTACCATATAGTACTGACCCAAGGCATCATACCGACAAGTCAGAGTTACCATATAGTACCGACCCGAGGCATCATACCGACATGTCAGTGTTACCATATAGTACTGACCCGAGGCATCATACCGACATGTCAGTGTTACCATATAGTACTGACCCGAGGCATCATACCGACATGTCAGTGTTACCATATAGTACTGACCCGAGGCATTATACCGACATGTCAGTGTTACCATATAGTACTGACCCCAGACATCATACCGACATGTCAGAGTTACCATATAGTACTGACCCCAGACATCATATCGACACCTCAGTGTTACCATATAGTACTGACCCGAGGTATTATACCGACATGTCAGTGTTACCATATAGTACTGACCCGAGGCATCATACCGACACGTCAGTGTTACCATATAGTACTGACCCCAGACATCATACCGACATGTCAGTGTTACCATATAGTACTGACCCCAGACATCATACCGACATGTCAGTGTTACCATATAGTACTGACCCGAGACATCATACCGACACGTCAGTGTTACCATATAGTACTGACCCCAGACATCATACCGACATGTCAGTGTTACCATATAGTACTGACCCGAGACATCATACCGACACGTCAGTGTTACCATATAGTACTGACCCCAGACATCATACCGACACGTCAGTGTTACCATATAGTACTGACCCGAGGCATCATACTGACACGTCAGTGTTACCATATAGTACTTACCCCAGACATCATACCGACATGTCAGTGTTACCATATAGTACTGACCCGAGGCATCATACCGACATGTCAGTGTTACTATATAGTACTGACCCAAGGCATCATACCGACATGTCAGTGTTACCATATAGTACTGACCCCAGACATCATACCGACATGTCAGTGTTACCATATAGTACTGACCCCAGACATCATACCGACATGTCAGTGTTACCATATAGTACTGACCCGAGGCATCATACCGACATGTCAGTGTTACCATATAGTACTGACCCGAGACATCATACCGACATGTCAGTGTTACCATATAGTACTGACCCCAGACATCATACCGACATGTCAGTGTTACCATATAGTACTGACCCGAGGCATCATACCGACACGTCAGTGTTACCATATAATGAACATGGGGGAATTAAAAACCTAAAAAAAAAAATGTGTAATTGCACTTTTTTTTTGCAATTTCACCGCACTTGGAATTTTTTCCCATTTTTCAGTACACTATATGGTAAAATAAATCATTGTATTCAAAATTACAACTCATCCCGCAAAAAAAAAAAAACAAGCCCTCGTATGTCTATATTGATCAGAAAACCACAAAAAAGGAAAAGGTGCACAATACTGTGTATATCTGTAGAAATAGGTGTATTTAGCAAGTTGCTAGAACCGCTCACCTGTTCGGGTTGTGAGACCTCACACCTCCCTCATATATCTGTGACAACTATAGATGTCAAGCTATACGGTCTGCTGCAGTCCTCCCGCGGGTTGAACAATCCAATGTGTATAGGAGAAGTGGCAAGTAAGGACCGCGCTCCCGCCTGAAGGAATCCATTGACTCACGCTGTTAGAATCCAGATGATGGTTTATTACACGTTTGATGTACATCTTTTGTGTGCTATTATCTAAGGAAGGGGTTTACCCCAAAACGGGTAATAAACCACCATCTGGATTCTAACACCATGAGTCAATGGATTCCTTGACGCGGGAGCGCGGTCCTTACTTGCCACTTCTCCTATACACATTGGATTGTCTATATTGGTGGAAGAATAAAAAAGTTATGGCTCTTGGAAGAAGAGGAGGGAAAAAAACAACGAAAAACAGAAAATTGCCCAGGGAGAAGGGGTTAAATCCTAAGGGAAGTCAATGTTAAAATTTAAAAAGGACCCAATGCTCACCTATTAAGTCTTCTATGCTCCACTACTGATGCTCCAGTCGTCCTTGCTGGGTTTTGCTTATTTTTCCCAATGACATCATATAGTCACGTGATAACTGCAGCCAATCTCTGGCCTCAGTGTTCTGACGTCATACCCTCTATCATCACTACAGAGGCCAGACATTCACATGAGAGGACATGATGTCATCGCTGCAATGATGTAAGCAAAGACCAGTAAGGGCCGACACGCTATATTACAATCCCTGGACTTCCAGTAAGTTACAAACCTACTTTCACTCGTTCCCGCTCGGCCTCATTATAAACCTCTTGAAGCCTTTACTGTCCCAAATGTTTTATATTTTCCTCTTCTCCCTTTATTGCACATTTACTATGACTATTTACTTGGCATGAAACGTTGTATTGCAATCATCAGAGAGACACATTATTTAGATATGGATGGCTTTAAGGACCTCGCTATATTCAACCACATGTTCTTAGGGTGGAGAAGCTGGACACATCTCAAGTCGGATATCTGATGAGCTTTGCCAAAACTCACACTTCTGAAGGTCAATTTGCTCAATATCTATGGCATTATTATTATTATTATTATTCATTGTATTGTTTTCATATTACTGTTATTCTACATTGGGAAAGCAACATCTTTTTGCATCTGAAAATGTAAAATGTACTTACATGTTCCACCCTAAAATCAGCATCATTCTGTGCTTTACCCCATAGTCACTTTTTTATTTTCAGACAATGCCTACTCCGCTCATCATCCATGTCTCTGCTATACCTCCTTTCCAGAAGCACTTGTGACGTAGCGATTACTATACAGGTTGGGGTTCGCTCACTTGGCAGCCCAAAACAGTCTACACAGCACCGGGTATGATCACAGCAGTCCACTGTCGGTTTATTATGTCAGCATAAACCGCCCTCCAGCACATAAACAGGAGCCTTTCTTCGGCTTACAGTGACATACCACCTGGTATACAGTCTGTCTTTACCTCACCCATGGGTGCACAGGTTCGGGTACGCTTCTCCAGCACTGTCCCTATGGAGCAGTCTCAGACTCCACTCACAGATTATGGCTCCAGGCCTGGTCTCTGCTCATGTTTTACAAACAAGCAGCTTGCACACCCGGGGCTTGTCTGACATCAGAGACATGTGATCAGGGAGTGGCCACCTGATAACAGCAGCAACACACCCTCCCCTAGGAGGTATGGGGTTAACCAGACCGACCCATCACTTCTGGTTAACCCTAAACTCCAGCCCATATCACATTATAGAAACTTGTGGAACAACAAATCTCAGCCATCAACCTGGGTTAACATCGCAGCAGACCTCTGTCTGTGCGATACATACCTGTCACTCCTAACTTAGACAGTTGGCTCATCACACACTGGAAGTTTGCACTGTATGTGTGATGAAGAGATAGCAATTATGTCTTGACCATAGTGTCTTAGGGGATGTAGAGTCCCCTCTAACCAAATGAGAAGGCTTCAGTATGATAAATAGCACCTGGCAAGTGTGAGACCAATTTTACATTTTGAATTGAGGCTCAGGAACTTCCAGAAGCTACCATCGTTGGTGATCAGAAGCCAACATCATTAGTGATCAGAAGCTACCATCATTGGTGATCAGGAGCCAACATCATTAGTGACCAGGAGCCAACATCATTAGTGATCAGCAGCTATCATCGTTAGTGGTCAGGAGCTACCATCATCAGTGATCAGAAGCTACCATCATCAGTGATCAGAAGCTACCATCATCAGTGATCAGAAGCTACCATCATCAGCGATCCGAAGCTACCATCATCAGTGATCAGAAGCAACCACCATCAGTGATCAGAAGCTACCATCATCAGTGATCAGAAAATACCATCATCAGTGATCAGAAGCTTGCATTGTCAGTGATCAGAAGCGGCCATCATCAGTGATCAGAAGCTACCATCATCAGTGATCAGAAGCTACCATCATCAGTGATCAGAAGCTTGCATTGTCAGTGATCAGAAGCGGCCATCATCAGTTATCAGAAGCTACCATCGTTGGTGACCAGGAGCTACCATCCTTAGTGATCAGAAGTAGTGATGAGCGAGTACTAAAATGCTCGGGTGCTCGAAGCTCGGGCCGAGCATCCCAAGATACTCGTGTACTCGGCCCGAGTAACGAGCCCAATGTTATCCTATGGGAGACCCGAGTATTTTTATGAAATGACTGCCGGCAGCATGGAAAAACCCTAAAAATGGCACAAAAGTCTCAGAAGAGTGCTGAAATGACATGGGAACACCATGGGGAAGACCCCTGGAAGCATTTCTCACTCAAAAGTCACAGCTGTGAACAATGTTGTCCGAGTTTCACGCCAATTTTACGGAGTCACCAGAAAACCTTCCAAAATGATACCAAAATGAATAGGGTGGAAATGTTAAGGGCACATTCCCAATAGTGAGATACAGCTGGTGTATGTTACTTTTTGTGATTACATGAAAGATTTTACGTGAAAACATTGTGCGACACTCCGATGTCCCTGAGAAGCGACGTACAGGAAGCCCTGTCTTGAAATAATGTGCCCATTTTGAGGAAGTGGGTCTATTGTAGTATATTACTTTGCCAGGGCAGTCCAAAATTGGGAGGTTCACCAATGCCCCTGGATAGAGACGTGCATGAATGCCTGTAAACCTGAAGTGGGTGTATAGTAGTATAGCCCTTTGGCAGAGCAGCCAAAAATTGGGAGGTTCAACAATGACCCATGCATACAGACATGCAGTAGGGCCTGTAACCCTTAAGTGGGTGTATTGTAGTATTGCCCTTTGGCAGGGCAGCCAAAAATTGGGAGGTTCAACAATGACCCTGGATACAGACATGCAGGAGGGCCTGTAAACCTCAAGTGGGTGTATTGTAGTATTGCCCTTTGGCAGGGCAGCCAAAAATTGGGAGGTTCAACAATGACCCATGCATACAGACATGTAGTAGGGCCTGTAACCCTCAAGTGGGTGTATTGTAGTATTGCCCTTTGGCAGGGCAGCCAAAAATTGGGAGGTTCAACAATGACCCTGGATACAGACATGCAGGAGGGCCTGTAAACCTCAAGTGGGTGTATTGTAGTATTGCCCTTTGGCAGGGCAGCCAAAAATTGGGAGGTTCAACAATGACCCTGGATACAGACATGCAGGATGGCCTGTAAACCTCAAGTGGGTGTATTGTAGTATTGCCCTTTGGCAGGGCAGCCAAAAATTGGGAGGCTCAACAATGGCCCTGGATACAGACATGTAGTAGGGCCTGTAACCCTCAAGTGGGTGTATTGTAGTATAGGCCTTTGGCAGGGCAGCCAAAAATTGGGAGGTTCAACAATGCCCCTGGATACAGACATGCAGGAGGGCCTGTAAACCTGACGTGGGTGTATAGTAGTATAGCCCTTTGGCCAGGGCAGCCAAAAATTGGGAGGTTCAACAATAACCCATGCATACAGACATGTAGTAGGTCCTGTAACCCTCAAGTGGGTGTATTGTAGTATTGCCCTTTGGCAGGGCAGCCAAAAATTGGGAGGCTCCACATTGTCCCTGGATAGAGACGTGGAGGAGGGCCTCAAAACATTTTTCCCATTGAAAAGGAGCGGGTCTCCTGTCGTTGTAATGCCCATTCTAAAAGAATGGGCGAAAAAATTTACCACTGCGGGTATACCTCAAACAACAGCCTAACTATTGTAACGGTCATCATGGTGGCACATGAGGAGAAGGAGGAGCAGTCCAGCGATTAGCCAAAGTCCTGAAGTGTGTACCCATGGGTGAGTGGAGGTACATGGCAAATTCACATAACAAAATTTTAATTCAATTGTCATTTGCTGGTGGTGTGGTGAAGTCTGGCCCAATCCAACCCTTGTTCATCTTGATCAGAGTCAGCCTGTCAGCATTTTCAGTTGACAGGCGGGTGCGTTTATCAGTAATGATTCCACCTGCAGCACTGAAAACACGCTCTGATAAAACGCTAGCGGCAGGGCAGGCCAGGACTTCCAAGGCGTAGAGAGCCAATTCATGCCACGTGTCCAGCTTGGAGACCCAATAATTGAAAGGCACAGAGGAATCTCGCAGTACAGTTGTTCGATCTGCAAGGTACTCCTTCAGCATCTGCCCAAACTTAGCATTTCTGGTGGCACTACCCCGCACCTCAGGGGCTGTGGTACGTGAGGGGCTGAGAAAACTGTCCCACATCGTAAAGACAGTTCCCCTACCTCTGGCGGATTGGACTTGTGCCCCTCTCGGCCGTACGCCTTGGTTGTCCACCGAATGCTGACCTATGCCGCTAGCGTTTTGTGAGGGGAATGATTTGCCTACTTCCGTGACTATGGCCCTGTGGAACTGCTGCATTTTGGCTGACCTCTCCGCCTCAGGAATGAGAGACATAAAGTTCTCCTTGTAGCGTGGGTCTAACAGTGTTGCCAACCAGTACTGATTGTCGGCCAAGATGTTCTGAATGCGAGGGTCACGAGCCAGGCAGCTTACCATAAAGTCAGCCATGTGCGCCAGACTCTTAACAGCCATCACTTCAGTATCCAGATCAACACGATGACTGAACATGCTGTCCTCCTCCTCCTCCTCCTCATCTCCCCTGTCCTCTGGCCAGCCACGCTGAATCGAGAGTATGACTGGTGTGCATGTCATATCCTCAATTTGGCCAGAGAGTTGCTCCATGTCTTCATCCTCCTCCTCCTCGTCATAGTCCTCCACTGCACGTTGTGATGAGATGAGGCTGGGCTGTGTGTTTTCACCCACACCCACTACTGTTTCTTGCTCCAAGTCATTGCGCTCGGCCTGCAATGCATCCTCTTTGATTTTCAGCAGAGACTGTTTAAGAAGGCAGAGTAGTGGTATGGTGACGCTAATAATGGCGTCATCGCCGCTCACCATCTTGGTGGAGTCCTCAAAGTTTTGGAGGACGGTACATAGGTCCGACATCCATCTCCACTCCTCAGGTGTTATGTGTGGAGTTTGACCCATTTCCCGACGGCTTAGGTGATGCAGGTAGTCCACAACTGCCCTCTTCTGCTCACATATCCTGACCAACATGTGCAGAGTTGAATTCCAACGCGTGGGGACATCACACACCAGTCTGTGGGCCGGAAGACACAAACGGCGCTGAAAGCCGGCAAGGCCCGCTGAAGCAGCAGGTGACTTTCGAAAATGTGCAGACAGACGGCGAACTTTTACCAGCAGGTCAGACACCTCTGGGTATGACTTTACAAACCTCTGAACCACCTGGTTGAGCACATGGGCCACGCATGGAACATGCGTCAGCTTGCCTCGCCCCAAAGCTGCCACCAGGTTCCGGCCATTGTCACACACGACCTTTCTTGGCTTTAGGTTCAGAGGTGTGAGCCAGTGATCTGCCTGCTGTTTCAGAGCTGTCCACACCTCTTCTGCATTGTGGGGTTTGTCACCTATGCAGACTAGCTTCAGCACAGCCTGTTGTTGCCGCTTTGCAGAGGCAGTGCTGCAGTGCTTCCAGCTTGGGATTGGTGTGGAGGGTACAGTGGATGAGGATGCGCAGGAGGAGGAGGCTGAGGAGCATGACATTCCGGAGCTGTAGAGTGTCAGTGAAACCCTGACAGAAGTAGGGCCTGCAATCCTTGGTGTGGGAAGGACGTGTTCCGTCCCTCGCTCAGACTGGGTCCCAGCCTCCACAATATTAATCCAGTGTGCCGTCAAGGAGATGTAGAGGCCTTGCCCACAAGCACTTGTCCACGTGTCTGTTGTTAGGTGGACTTTGGCTGAAACAGCGTTGTTCAGGGCACGTGTGATGCTGTTGGACACGTGGTTATGCAATGCGGGGACGGTACATCTGGAGAAATAGTGGCGGCTGGGGACTGAGTAACGTGGGACAGCAGCCGCCATCAGGTCGCGGAATGCTTCCGTCTCCACCAGCCGGAAAGGCAAAATTTCTAGCGCTATGAGTCGCGAAATGTGATCATTCAGGACTGTGGCATGTGGGGCGTTGGCAGCGTATTTGCGCCTGCGTTCAAATGTTTGCTGAATGGATAATTGAACGCTGCGCTGGGACAAGGACGTGCTTGATGGTGGTGTAATTTGTGCGTGGGCAACTTCAGGTGCAGGTCCGGAGGCTTGTTCGCGGCCAGCATGGACAGGGATTGGCTCGCACGCACAACAGGCGAAGACGTAGCAGTGACATCAGCAAGCACCGCTCCTCAACTCTGTTGTACTTCCCACAAAGTCGGGTGCTTGGCTGACATGTGCCTGATCATGCTGGTGGTGGTCAGGCTGCTAGTTTTCGTACCCCTGCTGATACTGGCATGGCAGGTGTGGCAAATGGCCTTTTTAGAGTCTTCTGGAGCCAACTTAAAAAACTCCCAGACTCGGGAAGACCGAACATTTGCACAGGCACCTTGAGTCGTGTTGTTGTTCCGGGGAACGGTTGCCTGCCTTCTGCCTGCGGACGCGACCCTGCTTCGTACTGCCCATTGGGATGCTACGCCTCCCTCCCCCTGTGCACTGCTGTCCTCGCTCTGCATATCCTCCTGCCATGTTGGGTCAGCTACTGGATCATCCACCACGTCATCTTCCTCTTCCGCACCCTGATCTTCCTCCTGACTTCCTGGCAATTGTGTCTCATCATCGTCCACCCCTTGTTGAGACACTTTGCCAACGTTCCGTTCGTGAAAACGTGGCTGCTCAAATATTTGGGCATCTGTACATACCATCTCCTCATCACCCACTTCAAGAGGAGGTGGCGACAGGCCAGATTCTGCGAATGGATACGTGAACAGCTCTTCCGAGTGTCCTAGTGTGGGATCAGTAATGTCTGTGGACGTGTACTCGGCCTGGTGGTAGGAAGGAGGATCAGGTTGGGAAATGTGCGGTGCAGTATCACGGCTACTGACACTTGACCGTGTGGAAGACAGGGTGTTTGTGGAGGTGCCCATCTGACTTGAAGCATTATCCGCTATCCAAGTAACAACCTGTTGACACTAGTCTTGGTTCAACAGCGGTGTACTGCTGCGGGCCCCAAGAATTTGGGACAGGACGTGCGAGCGAGGAGATGTGGCCCTTTGTTGTTGCGAAATTAGTGCTTGCACACGACCTCGGCCTCTGCCTGCACCACCATCACGTCCACTTCCTTGTTCCTTGCCAACGCCCTTGCCAATGCCCTTGCGCATTTTGCCTGTATAGAGCGACAACTGTCTGGTGACTGTAGAGGTCACAGGAGATTCAGATTTTAGGCCCTAACCTGTATGAAGGTATGACGTACACCAGTCTGGTGACTGCTCAGATCACAGGAGATTAGGATTTTAGGCCCTAACCTGTATCAAGGTATTAAGTACACCAGTCTGGTGACTGTTCAGATCACAGGAGATTAGGATTTTAGGCCCTAACCTGTATCACGGTATGACGTACACCAGTCTGGTGACTGTTCAGATCACAGGAGATTAGGATTTTAGTCCCTAACCTGTATCAAGGTATTAAGTACACCAGTCTGGTGAATGCAATGGTCACAGGAGAGTAGGATTTTAGTCCCTAACCTGTATCAAGGTATTAAGTACACCAGTCTGGTGAATGCAATGGTCACAGGAGAGTAGGATTTTAGTCCCTAACCTGTATCAAGGTATTAAGTACACCAGCCTGGTGAATGCAATGGTCACAGGAGATTAGGATTTTAGGCCCTAACCTGTATCAAGGTATTAAGTACACCAGTCTGGTGACTCTAATGGTCACAGATTAGGATTTTAGTCCCTAACCTGTATCAAGGTAGTACGTACACCAGTCTGGTGACTCTAATGGTCACAGGAGATGAGGTTTTTAGTCCCTAACCTGTATCAAGGTAGTACGTACACCAGTCTGGTGACTCTAATGGTCACAGATTAGGATTTTAGTCCCTAAGCTGTATCAAGGTACTACGTACACCAGTCTGGTGAATGCAATGGTCACAGGAGAGTAGGATTTTAGTCCCTAGCCTGTATCAAGGTAGTACGTACACCAGTCTGGTGATTCTAATGGTCACAGATTAGGATTTTAGTCCCTAACCTGTATCAAAGTATTACGTACACCAGTCTGGTGAATGCAATGGTCACAGGAGAGTAGGATTTTAGTCCCTAACCTGTATCAAGGTATGACGTACACCAGTCTGGTGACTGTTCAGATCACAGGAGATTAGGATTTTAGGCCCTAACCTGTATCAAGGTATGACGTACACCAGTCTGGTGACTGTTCAGATCACAGGAGATTAGGATTTAAGGCCCTAACCTGTATCAAGGTATTAAGTACACCAGTCTGGTGACTGTTCAGATCATAGGAGATTAGGATTTTAGGCCCTAACCTGTATTAAGGTAGTACGTACACCAGTCTGGTGACTGTAATGGTCACAGGAGATTAGGATTTTAGTCCCTAACCTGTATCAAGGTATTAAGTACACCAGTCTGGTGACTGTAATGGTCACAGGAGATTAGGATTTTAGGCCCTAACCTGTATCAAGGTAGTAAGTAGACCAGTCTGGTGACTGTTCAGATCACAGGAGATGAGGATTTTAGTCCCTAACCTGTATCAAGGTATGACGTACACCAGTCTGGTGACTGCTCAGATGACAGGAGATTAGTATTTTAGGCCCAAACCTGTATCAAGGTATTAAGTACACCAGTCTGGTGAATGCAATGGTCACAGGAGATTAGGATTTTAGGCCCTAACCTGTATCAAGGTATTAAGTACACCAGTCTGGTGACTCTAATGGTCACAGACTAGGATTTTAGTCCCTAACCTGTATCAAGGTAGTACGTACACCAGTCTGGTGACTCTAATGGTCACAGGAGATGAAGATTTTACTCCCTAACTTGTATCAAGGTAGTACGTACACTAGTCTGGTGATTCTAATGGTCACAGATTAGGATTTTAGTCCCTAACCTGTATCAAGGTACTACATACACCAGTCTGGTGACTCTAATGGTCACAGGAGATGAGGATTTTAGTCCCTAACCTGTATCAAGGTAGTACGTACACCAGTCTGGTGACTCTAATGGTCACAGGAGATGAGAATTTTAGTCCCTATGTCCTAACCTGGATCAAGCTAGTGAGTACAACAGTCTGGTGACTGTAATGGTCACAGAAAAGCTTGGACTCCGATCTGGATCACCCTGCCTATATCCTCCGAGATTAGTCCTGAGAAGGACTGTTGTGGTCAGCAGCAGCAGTTTGTAGCCCTGCTCCGGATCTACCTATGAGGGCCGCAAATCTGTCCCTAAGCAGCAGCAGACACTCTCCCTACACTCACTGTCTGGATGCCTGTGTGCAGAGCACAGCGCGGCCGGGTCTTATAAAGGCTCGGTCACGCTGTGCAGGCCGGCCAATCACTGCAATGCCACAACTAACAGGGCTGTGGCATTGCAGTGGTCTGCCAGCCAATCCCTGCACGTGGGCTGGCTCTCAAAAGAGCGCCAACATGCAGAGATGACGACCACGAGCACAGCACGAGTATCACGAGAATACTCGGTGCTCGCCGAGTAGCCTGAGTACAGTGATACTCGTGCGAGTACCAAGTAGTGGCGAGCATACTCGCTCATCACTAATCAGAAGCTACTATCATCAGTGATCAGAAGCTACCATCATCAGTGATCAGAAGCTTGCATTGTCAGTGATTAGAAGCTACCATCATCAGTTATCAGAAGCTACCATCGTCGGTGATCAGGAGCTACCATCATCAGTGATCAGGAGCTACCATCATCAGTGATCAGGAGCTACCATCATCAGTGATCAGAAGCTACCATCATCAGTTATCAGAAGCTACCATCATCAGTGATCAGAAGCTACCATCATCAGCGATCAGAAGCTACCATCATCAGTTATCAGAAGCTACCATCGTTGGTGATCAGGAGCTACCATCATCAGTGATCAGAAGCTACCATCATTGGTGATCAGAAGCCAACATCATCAGTGATCAGAAGCTACCATCATCAGTGATCAGAAGCTACCATCATCAGTTATCAGAAGCTACCATCGTTGGTGATCAGGAGCTACCATCATCAGTGATCAGAAGCTACCATCATCAGTTATCAGAAGCTACCATCATCAGTGATCAGAAGCTACCATCATTGGTGATCAGGAGCTACCATCATCAGTGATCAGAAGCTACCATCATCAGTGATCAGAAGCTACCATCATCAGTGATCAGAAGCTACCATCATCAGTTATCAGAAGCTACCATCATCAGTGATCAGGAGCTACCATCATCAGTGAGCAGAAGCTACCATCATCAGTGATCAGAAGCTACCATCATCAGTGATCAGAAGCTACCATCGTCGGTGATCAGGAGCTACCATCATCAGTGATCAGGAGCTACCATCATCAGTGAGCAGAAGCTACCATCATCAGTTATCAGAAGCTACCATCATCAGTGATCAGGAGCTACCATCATCAGTGATCAGAAGCTACCATCATCAGTTATCAGAAGCTACCATCGTTGGTGATCAGGAGCTACCATCATCAGTGATCAGAAGCTACCATCGTCAGTTATCAGAAGCTACCATCGTTGGTGATCAGGAGCTACCATCATCAGTGATCAGAAGCTACCATCATCAGTGATCAGAAGCTACCATCATCAGTGATCAGGAGCTACCATCATCAGTGATCAGAAGCTACCATCATCAGTGATCAGGAGCTACCATCATCAGTGATCAGAGAATCTACCAATCATCAGTGATCAGAGCTACCATCATCAGTGATCAGAAGCTACCATCATCAGTGATCAGAGCTACCATCATCAGTGATCAGAAGCTACCATCATCAGTGATCAGAAGCTACCATCATCAGTGATCAGAAGCTACCATCATCAGTGATCAGAGCTACCATCATTGTGATCAGGAGCTACCATCATGGTGATAGAGCTACCATCATTGGTGATCAGAAGCTACCATATTGGTGATCAGAAGCTACCATCATTGGTGATCAGAGCTACCATCATTAGTGATCAGATACCATCATAGTGATCGATACCATCACAGTGATCAGAAGCTACCATCATCAGTGATCAGAAGCTACCATCATCAGTTATCAGAGCTACCATCATCAGTGATCAGGAGCTACCATCATCAGTGATCAGGAGCTACTATCATCTTTGATCAGAAGCTGCCATCCATTGGTGATGAGAAGCTACCATCATCAGTAAAAGGTGACTAACATAATTGGTGATCAGAAGTTACCATTATCAGTAATCAGGAGCTATAATCATTGGTAATCAGAAGCTACCTTAGTCAGTGATCAGAAGCTACCATCTTTGGTGATCAGAAGCTACCATCATCAGTGATCAGAAGTTACCATTGTCAGTGATCAGAAGTTACCATTGTCAGTGATCAGAAGTTACCATTGTCAGTGATCAGAAGTTACTATTGTCAGTGATCAGAAACTACCATCATTGGTGATCAGAAGTTACTATTGTCAGTGATCAGAAACTACCATCATTGGTGATCAGAAGCTACCATCATTGGTGATCAGAAGCTACCATCATCAGTGATCAGGGTCTACCATTGTTGGTGATCAGGAGCTACTGTCAATCATCACAATATTGGCAGTCACACTCTATTAACAGAGCACAGCAGAAAAGAAGCAGCTGCTCTGTCAATGTGACATCAGCAGAAGCTCCAGAATAGTCGGCAAGAGTGGTCTGTGCCGGCAGAGGTCTGCACTGGGCAGAACAGTCAGGCACTTAGAAACTAGCAGCCTGTCAGTTCTTAGGCCCATAGTAAAAAAATAGAGAAAAGAGAGGAAAGTGCTCCCTTTGTATTAATGCAGTCTATGAAGTCAGAAGGAATGGCAAAAACAACAACACGTCTACGAGCATCATGTGGATGTGTATGAGGAGGGTAGCGAGTTTGGGCACAAACAATATGTAGAGTAGCGTCAGTGACGGGTAGACCTGGCAGGATTTACATGTACCTCTACAGTGTTTTGGCAGGAAGCATTAACCTTTCTTGCCCTTTTGTACAAAACTAAGAAAAACTTTGCTTAAACTTTTTTTTTGACTGACTGGACCCATTGAGTTAAATTAGGGCGGACATGTACAATCATTCTGGCCGGGCGCCCTACTATTGACCACAGGGAATTTTAAAAGCATCTTGATTTTCTGGTCCCATCTTTGTGCTCATGCTTTCTAGTACTCCATCGTAGATTATGCAAACACTGGATTATCCAAATCAGATGGTCACAGAACCTGTAGAGCCAATCTCAGAAAGGGAAAAAAGAGAAAGGAGGCATCAAGCCTTCATTACAGGCAGCTAACAGCTCCAGAGCTCTAGACCACCAGGGATATAACCCTCCTCCTGAAATGTTAGTATTCTCATAGTTGTTATATCCCACTAGAGATGCTATCATTCATTTCTTTGCTGACCTAGCTCACCAGGATACTGCATATCTGATTAAGAAGATCATCATTACATGACATATTTTCCTGCCCTAGCCCAACAGTAATTATATTAATAATCCTTCCATTGCTAAATAGCACTAAGGATGCCATAATTAATTTCTTCATTGCCCTATCCTACCGGGAATGCTATTATTAATCTATTTACTGCTAGAGCACTTACAATGCCTTAACCCCTGCAGGACCAAGGGCGTAAATGTATGCCTTCATCCCTTTTCACCTCCATCTGATCAGCTGCCGTGTAGCTAACAGCATCGATCGACACTGGTAACTCTTTAGATCGCTGTCACAGGGTGGTTATAATGGACCAAGGGGTAAAGTAGCATAATGGCAGTGATGGGCAAAGGCAATCAGGGAAACTAGTCTGACACTTAAATTGGGGGTCCCTAGTTGACCCTGTTCCAAGAAGTACCTCTGAAGGTGAGGGTGTCTGAGTCTCTACCCTTGCCCTGCTCCTGACCAAACCTAGGCTAACACCCCCTCACCTCCACCCAAGAACCAGGATAAACATCAACTCCCACAAAGATGGCAATCTCCAGGAAAGTTATGACTTCAGCAGGAACTGAAACAGCATCTACACATCTCACGGTCATGCAGAGAATGAACTCTATCAAAGACATCAGGTGATGAGTCATGACTGTTTAAAAGCTGGAGGAGTGGTCACACCACATTATCTGATACACACAGCTACAGCAACTCATACTGTAGAGCCACAGTAACAGAAATTAATCCTTAAAGTACAAAAGGGAATTTACTCCCATTAAAGGGAACCTGTCACCCCTTTGGGCATTTTAGACTATGCCCAACAGCTTACACACAATATAAACGGGGTTCTAGTAACCCCTATATGTGCCCACACTGGCTCCTCATACCTGAAATATGAACTTATATTGTGTCCAGCGCTGGCCTCTTATTTAGGCCGGGAGGCTGCTATTTAGTCCTCAAGCATGAAGTCCTCATCGCCCCACCGGGCTGCAAAACCTGCTCTGCAGGTTTTAAATTTCCTGTCCTTCCTCTGGCCGGTACTTGAGTGATTGCCGCACTTGCGCCAGCGCAGAGCAGCGGGTGTCCACAATGCATTGAACAGGCCGATGTCTCACGAGACTTCACAAATCTTGCAAGGCACATGTGCAGTAGAGCAGGTGTCTGTGCATAGTGCCAACGTCTCGTGAGATTTGTGCAGTCTCGTGAGGCATCGGCCTGTTCAATGCATTGTGGACACCCGCTGCTCTGCGCTGGCGCAAGTGCGGCAATCACTCAAGCATCGGCCAGAGGAGGGGTGGGAAATTTAAAATGTGCAGGGCGGGTTTTGCAGCCAGGGGGGTGGCGAGGACATAATCCACCAGGTCTAAATAGTAGCCTCTCTGTCTAAATAGAAGGCCAGCGCTGGGTAAGGTAATATTTTAGGTATGAGCAGCCAGTCTGGGCACATACAGGGGTTAATAGAACCCTATTTATATTATTTGTAAGCTGGTGGGCATAGTTTAAAATGCCTGAAGAGGGTGACAGGTTCTCTATAAACTGCTCATACTGCAGAGCTCTCTGAACGTGACAATCTCTGGCCTTATTCACACACACCAATCAGTTTTTTTAGCAGTTAGAAAAACTGATCAGTTTTTCTAAGTGTCCCCTGTGGGTCTGAACGTTTTTCTGAAGATTTTGAATTTTGTCATTTTTTCATTAAAAACACATATGCGTTAACGCAGGTGCCTATATGTGCCATGCGTTAACACATGCGTTTCCCATGGGGCCCCATGTTAAAAAAACGCATGCGTTTTTGGAAACAACCCCTGCGTTTTTTTACAGCACCCAAAAAACGCTGAATGCAGCATTTTTTTGAATGGGGGAAAAAAACGCAAATGTAGCTAAAAAACACATGTACACTTAAGTGCACCATGCGTTAACGCATCTGCGTTTTTTAAAAACTACAAAAAAACGCATAGAGTGTAATCTAAAGCAATGCGGCAGGGATCGCGCTGTTCCCCGCTGGCAATCACAATGCCTCGATGCCGGGTTGCCATGACAGCACGGGGTCAGCTGATGACCCCGAATGTTGTCATGAATCACTTTTTTGTGTCACATAACTCTCTGGTTTAACAGAATAAATATTCAAAATTTGCCAAATTTCTGCTTTTTTTTGCAAAAATAAACGCAGAAATTATCGACCTAAATTTACCACTGATATAAAGCCCAACATGTCATGAAAAAACAGAATCGCTAGGATCCGTTGAAGTGTTCCAGAGTTATTACCTCATAAAGGGACACTGGTCAGAATTACAAAAAATGGCAAGATCTTTAGGGTCAAATCAAGCTGGGTGGTGAAGGGGATAAATAACACTTAAGCTATGTTCACACATTGCGCATTTTTTGTGATTTTTTTTTTTTGCCCGGACACTTTTTGCAGTGTTTTGCACTGACGCAAAAAAGCGCTGTAAAAAACCACGGTGCATTCACACACCATGTTTTTTTTACGGGCCCACTTCTCCCCCAAAAGTGCAGGGGAGAAGTGATGTCACACAGGGGAGGAAGAATCCTCCCCTGTGTGACATGTGTGACAGCGCCTTTTGGGTGTCGTAGTATATTAATGAAACCCAAATTAAAGTTATCCAAATGTGTTAAAAATAATAAAAAATGAATACTTACCTCTCCGCTGGGTGTTCCGGGAGCCGACAACAACCACAGGTACCGACCAGGACCTATCAAGGTTGGTGATTGGTCACTCGCGGTCATGTGATATGCGCGTGATATGCATGTCACATATTACATGACCGCGAGTGGCCAATCACAGATCTTCCAAGGCCCTGGAAGGTCGGTACCTGCGGTTGTGTCATCTCCCATCACACACTGCCCAGGGTAACTATTCAATTTTTATTATTTTTAACACATTTGCATTACTTTTATTTAGGTTTCACAGTGTAACCCTAGAACACGCAACCATAGAAATCTACACTTTCACAAAACTGGGGCCTTTTAGGCCTGTGTGCAAATAACATGGAGTAACTCAAATAGAAATGCTTTTCAAAGTTTATTTGAGATGTGAATATTTCAAGACATTATAATTATGTGCATAGAACAAAAAAAAGTAATTAGGTTGCCTTCACATTAGCGTTTGTGAACGCTGCGTACCGAATGCAGCCAAACACTTGCACACTACATTCCTATGTTTAACATGGGAACGCATGTGCCTGCGTTTGGCTGCATTCGGTTGCGTTTGCGTTTGGATGCGCACAACTTGTGTGCCCTCCGAATGCAGCTTGTTGCACTATTTGTGCAGTCGCGGGCACTTGTTTTACCTGCAAGCGCCCGCAAGCCCACAAACAATGCATGGATCTCAATGGATCCGCAGTGTCCTCTGCATGACACCGCAGGAGAATGCTGCGGATCTAATTGAAATCTCTCCTTGTGACAGCTGTTTTAATCACCCGCGCTGACACCGAATAGGTGAGGTCGGCGCGGGAGATTTGAAGCAGCGATCAGCTGTTTCTTATCTCCTGCACTGATATCACCTTATTCGTTGTCGGCGCGGGAGATTTAAACAGCTGTCAGATCAGCTGTATCTCCCCGCTGACACCGAATATGTGATTTTGGCGCGGGAGATTTGAAGCAGCGATCAGCTGTTTCTTATCTCCTGCACTGATATCACCTTATTCGTTGTCGGCGCGGGAGATTTAAACAGCTGTCAGATCAGCTGTATCTCCCCGCTGACACCGGCAGGAGATCAGCTGTGTCAGGAGGAGATCTCTGCCGCTGATCTCCTCCTCCCGGCTGCCCCCAGAGACAGCTGATTGGCTGCCGGGCTGCATACTAATGTGAACGCATGTGAAGATTCTCCGCTGCGTTCACATTAGTATGGGCTGTGTTTGCCTGCGTTTGCGTCTGCATGCCCTCTGCATGCAGACACAAACTCTAATGTGAAGACAGCCTTACACTAGCTTAAAACGCCCAATATATGCATTCTATATAATTCTTTATATATATATACTGTATAACGATTTTTTTGTCTAAAAGTTTTTTATATAAAAGTTGTAGTAAACATTGTGCAGGAATATTTCTTTTCAAAAACTTTCCTTTTCAACTTTACTGATTACCCCAACAATTTTCACATTATTTTTTAGGAAGAATGTTTCTTGCAGACATTTTATTCACAAGTAGTACAGAAACGCTCAGATTTCCTTTCCTTCTTTGCTGGACAAATATAACAGCGCTTTCTTTTTTTTTCTCTTGGCTTTGGATGTTCCTGAAAATGTATACTACATCGGATCATAGCTTCTGTAATTTGCCTTGGCAAGCATTTCGTGTTGCTTCGCTCCATCATGGTAGGCATCAAAAGTTCATAGCAAAGTTCCGTCAAGAATAGACGTCTCATGTCCTTCCTGTTGGCATGGAATTCTGGATGAGTTTCACTATAAACAATATAGATATTGAGGCATCAAGGATATTATAAAAAATGACTACAGGCCAACGTTTTGTCTGCCTCTTGCACGAATACTCTCCAATCATTTCGTCCATCTTGTCCACACCTCCTTTTGGTTTATTATAATGCAGTATGATTTCAGGTTTCTATTTCCTGTCATTGGTGTCAATACTTCCATCATGATGCATTGTACTCAGTAATATCACAGATTTTTCTTTCTTTGCTTTATAAGATACCATTGTCGCTTGATTGCAGAAACCAAAGACCCTCTCATAAAGTGGTCGTTCGGGATTGTGCTTCATGATTGGAGGATTTCGCGGCGGTTTGGCCTCATAGTTCCAACAAGTGAGTTTTTTCTAAAGCAAAAATTTGCCCAGTTCCAGATTGGTAAAGTCGTTGTCCATTGTTATATTTTTTTCACAACTGAAAATTGGTACTGCAAGTGTTTTTACTATGTCAGAACATAGGTCTTTCTGGACTGGAGCATCAGCTTCTTTGCCACAGTAAATCAGTTTGAGCAGGACACCACAGCTTCTCCTGTCTGCCGCCAGGGTTTGTGTGTCTCAGTGGTGGACCTCGCGCTTCCGGTCAGCGACGTGGCAGTCATGTCACAGTCCTAGGCGGTGCTAGAGTGGGGTCTATGCTATGTCAGTCTGTAGCATCACACCAACATGTTTCAGAGGGCATGACCTCCTTTCTCACATGACCGCCACATCACTGTGACGCTCGAACAGCTGACTGGAAGCGCGAGGTCCACCGCTGAGACACACAAACCCCGGCGGCAGGCAGGAAAATCTGTGGTGTCCTGATCAAACGCCCAGATCACAAACCAGAGTGGAAGACAGGAGAAGTGAGGAGGGGGACAGTACTGTGCATAACAAAACATCCCAAGAACCAGACTTGAAAAGGAGGAATAAGAGGAGGAGTAAGAGAGAGATAAGTGGGGAGTAAAAGCAGAAGTGAAGGCCATCAGAATCAACCAAATTGGCTGACACACAACACGGAAGCAGAATTGACTAAAGTCAACAATAAAGGTGAACCCGGTAAACCTGCTATCAGAATTCTTAGCTGAATTACCAGTACATCCATAAAAGGTGGACTAACGACCACAATCTGGAGGTGTACCAGTTGAAACAGGAATCCTATCAACTCAGTTGCGATAGTGTGAAAAGATCAATTTTTTTTTCAAGAATTTTTAAAGAAGTTTTAAGATTGTGTATTAAGAGAAACTAATAAACATCCCGAAAAAGGGTTGTACCAAGCCAAAGCGTCATAATTAATACATGTACTAAGGGATTTAGAGCTAAGCCTAACAATATATACCTCTTAGATATATATTGCCAAAAAATTTTCATTTATCAAGTGTAACTGACACATGGGAACACCCTTAGGCTAGATAGCCGCAAATCCAACGTAAAACGGGAGCTCCAGTGTTCTATAAGTATATGTCATACACAGGGCCGGCGTCAGCACCCGGCGCACCCGGGCGAGTGCCGGGGCCCTCCACAGCTAAGGGGGCCCTTTCGCCATCAGGGACAGGCAGTCCAGATGGGAAGGGGCTCATTAGTGACAGAAATCCCTGATGGTGGGGCCCCGCAGTTCAGTGCGGCTCGCGCTGTAGCGATATGCATCCACATGGCTAATTTTCATGCAATGCAAATTAGCCATGTGGAGGCACAAGCAGGGCAGCGGCGCGCCGCAGGTGGCAGTGTCCATTGATCTTCTGTGCGCTGCCTGTCATTTCCGGGTTCAGTAGAGCTCAGCTCAGCTGACAGAGTGTCTGAGCTCCCCCTGACCCGGAAGTGCTGACTCTGCTGCAGAGGTGCCGGGTGCAGTGTGAGGAGTTTCTCTCATCACATTGCCGGCATCTGCAGAGTGCACAGCACCGCTGAGGAGAGCGAGGGATCCTGGAGCAGGTAAGCGCCAGAGGCTGAAGAGAGCAGACAGCCTGGGGGGCCACATGGAGGAGGTGGGAGAGCAGTATGATTCGAAGGGGAAGGCACATGAGGGGAGAGCATCACAGAAAAGTGCCACAAAGGGGGGAGAATCAGTATTAATGGGGGGGTCCACATGAGGGGAGAGTGACTCACCATAGCCGGGGTACACGTAGCGGGCGTTGTCTCTCCTCCAGTCACGGAACCGCGCCTGCGGTAGTGTAGGCCCGGTGGTCCAGATCAATAGGGGGATGGCGGAACAGTGGGGGTGATTTGTCTTCGTGACGCCACCTGCGGGTGTTCTGGTAACTTTACCAGCACTGTTCGGGTCTCCGGGGGATGTTATACAGCGAGATGGAACGCTCCCCACAGGATGAGCGGGAATCCCCGGAGCCGGGAGCTGTGCAAGATGTTGTGAGGCAGCTGCGGGATGCTGCGCGCTGAATCCAGGAGTAATGCACAACCACACAAAGTCTCTTTTAGGTACCTTTACTGGATGGTAGTCAGGTACACTCGGATCGGGATAGTGAAGTTGACACTTCTGGAGTTTTACAGCAAGCAGTGTTAGGCTTCCTTTCTCTAGTTCTCTCTCTAAGGTCGGGTGGATGTGGAATCCAGCCGGACCGGGCCGTTTGTTCAATGGAACTTGCTTCACCTGGTTATCAGCACTGAGGGCACTGTAAAAGGGTCTGAGCAGGATCAGTACTCTTCCCTGGGCTCTCGTGGGTGGGTGCATCAGGTGGAACAGGTGGCTAAACCTCCTGTTGATGGTGCTGGTTCTCTGTGGTGGCTGGGCAGCTCTCACAGCTTCGGTTCCAGTAACCGGATGATTTGGAAAGAGTCAGATTAACTCTGTATTCCTGAGAGGTGATCTCCTTCTTCCTATTATCCCAATTGCAGGGATCTCCACTGGCTAACAGGCTAGCAGGGCCTAGTGTGTTCCTCATAGGGTGGAGGTTTCACACAGGCTGGCAGCTCTTGTAGCATCTACCACACTCTGAAGTTTCTCCCTCCAAGACTCTATTTATAGGGGAACTGGCTCAAGTGACCAGTGGTAGCTCCCCCTAGAGGCTCGGGGTGAAACCAGGTGTTCTAAGTGTTGTTTGTGTTGTGGATTTGCTGTGCTGTTACTTACTCCATTTGTGCTCTAAGGATTTCTGTGGTGCCCAACAGGTGCCAGGGTGCCACAAGAGCATCACCCAAAAAAGGTACTACAGAGGGGGGGAGAAGCAATATTAATGGGGGAGCACTTTGGGGGGAGAGCATTACGAAAAAATAAGCCACAAAGGGGGAGAAGCAGTATGGAAAAGGGGGAACACATATGGGGGAAAGCATTATTAAATGTGGGGGCACATGGAGGGCTAAATATATTACATGGAGCATGTGCTGGGTTATATATATATATTACCTAGAGGCTGTGCCTGGCTATACATTTTATTTGGAGGCTGTGCCTGGCTGTATATATATTATTTGGAGGCTGTGCCTGGCTATATATTTTATTTGGAGGCTGTGCCTGGCTATATATTTTATTTGGAGGCTGTGCCTGGCTATTATTTGGAGGCTGTGCCTGGCTATGTATAATATTTGGAGGCTGTGCCTGGCTATGTATAATATTTGGAGGCTGTGCCTGGCTATGTATAATATTTGGAGGCTGTGCCTGGCTATGTATAATATTTGGAGACTGTGCCTGGCTATGTATAATATTTGGAGGCTGTGCCTGGCTATGTATAATATTTGGAGGCTGTGCCTGGCTATGTATAATATTTGGAGGCTGTGCCGGGCTATGTATACTTTTTGGAGGCTGTGCTGGGCTATATATATTTTATTTGGAAGCTACAACTGGCCTGGCACAGCCTCCAAATAATATATACAGCCCAGCAGCAGCCTCAATATTATATATACAGCCCACCCTGCAGCATTTATATTATAAATACACAGCCCGCGGCTTCCATCTTAATATTCATGATTCATGAATCGTGGTATGTTCTAAAGGGGCCCACTGAGACTGTTTCACCCGGGGCCCACAAAAACCTGGAGCCGGCCATGGTCATACATATATGCACATTAGATGATTACAATTAGGGTTGTGCACTCTTTGTTAGTGTGTGCTAAAGGTAAAGTGCAGCCCACCTTATCTTACCTTCAGGAGGTCACCACTTTCTTTTAAGTGCAGTAGAAGCCTCTGGATTTTTGAAGCTCAGAAAGTTTATTTTTCTAGACACAAGAAAGCTGACTCCTTCCTCCAAAGTCTCTTCAGCAAGTAGCACATAAAGAACAGGATGTTGTCTGTCCTCCTATTCCTGTGTGTTCATGACCTGCGATGATGTCAGAGACGCATGACTTTGTGAGGGAGCCTGTCTCCCAAGATCACATGAGTCATAAAGACTGAGTAATAAAGACAAAGTCTTCCCCAGCAACAGTACAGACAAAAAGACTGAGCATCACATGTAAACCAAGTACAGGCCTAAAAGGCCTCAGGTATGTGACTATGGGGTAGTCCCAGAAAAGAGTTGTTTTACCGAAATGCCTATAACATAAAAATATATGAACAACTGGACATTACTAATAACTATATACCTAAGGAATACTTAGAGTTTCAAAATTGTAACTAAAGTAATTTTGCAGAAAATAGAAAATAAGTAACCTAGATGGCCTGCGAGGCCGCAAATATGCGTTCTAGGGTTAATAAACTCGGAAACCCAAAAGGGGCTGTCACACATGTCACACAGGGGAGGATTCTTCCTCCCCTGTGTGACATCACATCCTACAGTGGCATATTCCCGCTGGAACTGCACATTGTCTGAACGGTGATGAGTAATTCCAGCGAGAATAATGGGCTCCTATGGGAGAAAGTACGGAGGCAGGTGCGTAAAGAATTGACATGTTGATTATTTTTTCCGTCCGCGCTTTCTCCCATAAAAGCGCAGTGTGTATGTCACGGTGTAGTGAGAATACTGATAAGGGAATGGCAGTTACGGGCAGGGTGACAAGGGAAGACTAGTCTGACCCTAGTCTGGAAACCCTGAATGGCCCTGATCACAAAGGTATCTCTGATGGTGAGAAGGTTTGGGCCTCCAGCCTCTCCCTAACCTCCTCCACCAGCCCTGCGCCATTCCCCCCTCACCTCCCTCCACAGAACTGGGATACAGCAACTCCAACAGAAAGAATATCAGCCACACAAACACACAGGTCAGCACAGCATGGCTTCCAGGCATAGAGTCAAACTCTATCAGCAGCACCACCTACTGGAAGGAAAGACTACTTAAAGTCTAGGGGAAGCGGAGTTCAGGTGAGTCACACATTAACACCTCAACCAGCAGTTGAACCTAATAGTGAATGCAGTTCTGGAGCCCAACACAGGAGGCCACAACCTTCACAACTATCAACCATGCAGCTCTTAAAGACAAACACATACACAGCAGCATCCAGCAGTGTCAGCGCGTGACAGTATATTTACACAGCGTCTGAACGGCAAAAGTGGATTTACATTCACTTTGCCGGCAGACACAGACGCACTTGCACTTTTTTGAAAAGCGCGCGCAAAAAAGCGCATAGTGTGAATGTGGCCTTATACAGCTTGACTAATCTTTTGTGAAAGTAATGGACAGGACTAATGCAGCAGCTGCCTGCAGAGTGTGAAAATGCTTATAGCAAGGAAACTACAAACGGTACAATAATGGTTTTACGTGTTTTTTATAGGTCTGCCCAGACACTATTCAAGGGTAATATTATTATCATACTGAAAAATGACCTGATAAAGTCCCTTTAATTAATTTCTTCACTGTCCTAGCCCACCAGGAATGTTAGTATTTCTATTACTGTTATATAACATTAAGGACACCATCCTTCATTTCTTCACTGTCCTAGGCCATTAAGAATATTATTATTACTCTGTCCTTTACTGCCTTGTCCCACCATAAATGCTTTCATTAACAATTTAAATGCCATAGACCACCCACCAGGAAGGCTATCAATAGCCACTACATTTCTATAAACCGCCAGGGATGGAAACACAACACTACTTCCTTACCTGGATGACAAGGGATTTATCCATTTACATTTTTACGTATTTTTAAGTGGCAAATTTTTAATTTTAAGTATTTTACAGGCTGTTTTTATTTTCTGACATCTTGGAAATGCATTTTTTCCTGACAATTTTTGAAGCCTTATTATAGAAAGGTTTATGTTAAAAACGCTAATGTTAGAGAATAGTGGGTTTTTATTTACAAAGAAATCCCTTGACCTTAAAAGGGTTTTCCTTCAAACAAAGTTAATTATCAAGTTCACTTTAATCAATAGATTTTGGAATAATAATAAGTTCCACAATTAGATGTTTAATAAAAAATGTTCCTGTGTTGAGATAATCTTATATATGTGTCCCTGCTGTGTACTGTGTAATGGATGTGTCTAAACGTACAGGGACATGGTCTGATCATACCACATCTCCTGTGCTGAGATAATCTTATATATGTGTCCCTGTTATGTACTGTGTAATGGATGTGTCTGACCATACAGGGACATGGTCTGATCATGCCACATCTCCTGTGCTCAGATAATCTTATATATGTGTCCCTGCTATGTACTGTGTAATGGATGTGTCTGACCATACAGGGACATGGTCTGATCATACCACATCTCCTGTGCTGAGATAATCTTAGATATGTGTCCCTGCTGTGTACTGTGTAATGGATGTGTCTGACCGTACAGGGACATCGTCTGATCATGTCACATCTCCTGTGCTCAGATAATCTTATATATGTGTATCTGCTATGTACTGTGTAATGGATGTGTCTGACCATACAGGGACATGGTCTGATCATACCACATCTCCTGTGCTGAGATAATCTTAGATATGTGTCCCTGCTGTGTACTGTGTAATGGATGTGTCTGACCGTACAGGGACATCGTCTGATCATGTCATATCTCCTGTGCTTAGATAATCTTATATATGTGTATCTGCTATGTACTGTGTAATGGATGTGTCTGACCATACAGGGACATGGTCTGATCATGTCACATCTCCTGTGCTCAGATAATCTTATATATGTGTCTCTGCTATGTACTGTGTAATGGATGTGTCTGACCATACAGGGACATGGTCTGATCATACCACATCTCCTGTGCTGAGATAATCTTACATATGTATCCCTGCTATGTACTGTGTAATGGATGTGTCTGACCGTACAGGGACATGGTCTGATCATACCACATCTCCTGTGCTGAGATAATTTTATATATGTGTCCCTGCTATGTACTGTGTAATGGATGGGTCTGACTGTACAGGGACATGGTCTGATCATACCACATCTCCTGTGCTGAGATAATCTTATATATGTGTCCCTGCTATGTACTGTGTAATGGATGTGTCTGACCATACAGGGGCATGGTCTAATCATATACTGTATACCCTTTCCTTTGCTGTAATGTGGCTCAGTTGTTAGCACTGTATGATGGCTCAGTGGTTAGCACTGCAGTCTTGCAGTGCTGGTGTCTTGGGCTCACATCCCATCAAAGGCTAGGGTCACACTTGGCATGCGTTTTTTTGGCGCCTTAAAAATAAGCATGCGTTTCTGCATGCTTTTTACATTTCTGCATGGTTTTTTTTTAGGTGCTTTTTGGCACCCTGCGTTTTTCCATGCGTTTTTGAATCAGCACCAAAAAAAAGTGCATGCACCATTTTTTGGTGCTGTTTTAAAAACGCATGCGGTTTTTAACATGGGCCCCTATGGGAAACGCATGCGTTTTTGCATGGTACTAAATGGTACTAATGGTACATGCGTTTTTGCATGCGTTTTTGAAGGCAGCTCCTCACATAAGTGCAAAAACACATGCCAAAGACGCATGGCACTTTAGACATGTGTTTTTGCTATTGGGGCATGTGTTTTTTGCATGGGGGCCTATGGGTGCGTTTTTACATGTGTTTTTAGAAACGCAGGTCTCCAAAAACGCATGTAAAATCTGCAAGTGTGACCCCAGCGAAAGACGTCGTCTGCAAGGAGTTTGTATTTTCTCTCCTTGTTTGCGTCTTTTTCTCCCCAAAGACATACTGATAGGATATCTAGATTGTGAGCCCCAATGGGGTCAGTGATAATGAGCTCTGTAAAGTGCTGCGGAATATGTTGGAGCTGTATAAGCAATATACAGTGTGTACAGAAGCTATTCAGACCCATTTAAATGGTTCACTCTTTGTTTCATTGCAGCCATTTGGTAGATTCGAAAAAGTTCATTTTTTTCTCATTAATGTACACTGCACCCCATCTACACTGAAAAAAACCCAGAAATGTGGAAATTTGTGCAAATGTATTAAAAAAAGAAAAACTGAAATCTCCCATGGTCATAAGTATTCAGCCCCTTTGCTCAGTATTGAGTATTTGCACCTTTTGAGCTCATACAGCCATGAGTCTTCTTGGAATGATGCAGTTTTCCCCCTGGATTTGGGGATCCTCTCATTCTTCCTTGCAGATCCTCTCCAGTTCTGTCAGGTTGGATGGTGATCGTTGTTGGAGCCATTTTCAGGTCTCTCCAGAGAGGCTCCATTGGGTTTAGGTCAGAGCTCTGGGTGGGCCAGTCAGGAATGGTGCCAGAGTTGTTCTGAAGCCACTCCTTTGTTAGGCTAGGGTCATACTTGAGGGCTGGATGCAATTTTCCATGCGATTTTCACACTTGAAAAGTGTGATAAAATCGCATGCAAAATCGCATCCATAGGATATAATGGCAAAAAGGCATGCACCAATGCCAAGAACGCATGGCTAAAGTGCTATGCGTTTTTTGGATGCGTTTTTGGCTTAGCACCAAAAAATGCATCATGCTGCGTTTTTTTTGGTGCCTTTTTAAAAACGCATGCGTTTTTGTAACATGAGGCCCTATGGGAAATGCATGCGAAAAAGCATGGCATCAAATGTACCATGCGTTTTCGCATGCGTTTTTGACATGCGTTTTTCAAGGCTGCTGAAGACCTAACTGCAAAAAACGCAGCCCAAAAACGCAGGCTGCCTAAAGCCACCTCAAAAAATGCATGCAAATGTGACCGTAGTCTTATTTTAGCTGTGTGCTTAGGGTCATTGTGTCCATTGCAACCAGTCGTCCTGTCCCTGCAGCTGAAAAACACCCCCATAGCATGATACTGCTACCACCATGTCTCACTGTTGGGATTGTATTGGGCAGGTGATAAGCACTGCCTGGTTTTCTCCACACACACCGCTTACAATTATCACCAAAAGTTCTATCTTCATCTCATCAGACCAGAGAATCTTATATCTCATAGTCTGGGAGTCCTTCATGTGTTTTTTTGCAAACTCTATGCCGGCTTTCATAAGTCTTGCACTGAGGAGAGGTTTCCATTGGGCCACTCTACCACACTATATCTCTGGAGCTCAGCCACAGTGATTTTGTGGTAATTCTTTACCTCTCTCACCAAGGGTTTTCTCCCACGATTCTCAGTTTGGCTGGACGGCCAGGTCTAGGAAGGCTTCTGGTGGTCCCAAATGTCTGCCATTTAAGAATTATGGAGGCCACTGTGCTCTTAGGAACATTGAGTACTGCAGAAATTCTTTTGTAACCTTGGTCAGATCTGTGCCTTGCCATAATTCTGTCTCTAGGCTCCTTGGGCAGTTCCTTTGACCTCATGAATCTCATTTGCTCTGACATGCACTGTGAGCTGTGAGGTCTTATATAGACAGGTGTGTGCCTATTCAAATCGAGTCCTATCAGTTTAATTAAACACAGCTGGACTCCAATGAAGGAGTAGAACCATCTCAAGGAGGATTACACGAAATGTACAGCATGTGATTTAAACATGAGTGTCTGAGCAAAGGGTCTGTATACTTATGTCCATGTGATATTTCAGTTTTACATTTGCAAAAATATCTACATTTCTGTTTTTTCAGTCTAGATGGGGTGCAGAGTGTACATTAATGTGAAAAAAATGAAGTTTTTTGAATTTACCAAATGGCTGCAATGAAACAAGGAATGAAAAATGTAAAGGGGTCTGAATAATTTCAGTACCCACTGCATAATAAATTAATATCTATCTTGTGATTTCCACACTTTTCCTTATTCATGTTTCAATTTTGAGGGATCTGGCTATCTTACATTATGTTACTCCACACCGTTATCCCAGTACATTACAGTCTGTATAGTCAATGGGATTGCCAAGTACATTGCTCAGCTATTTCCAACAGTCCCAAAGATGTTAAATGGAAGGGAAGCTTTGCATGCGCCCATCTGCTCCAATCAGGGCAAACTGCAAAGTCTTGTTCTTGGAGCTTCAAAGACCAAGTCTTGGGTTTGCCCAACAATTGGAACACCCTCAGTGTCACCAAGTTATCCTGTATGCTATTGATATTGTATAACTTGATTTTTTGAGAATAACCCTTTAATAAAATGGCCTATTCTGAAATGTATAGAGTATCAACACATTAAAGGAACCAAAAGCTGAATTACTACATCTTAGCCGTAAGGGGGAGGAAACTGTGGGTTTTGGTCATGAGTTTAGGATCCAATATGAGACTCTATTACTTTATAGTGATGATCCACTTTTGCAGCATTATTTGATTGGGCAAATAAAATGATTTACCCTAACATATAGCTTGGCTATATATCTGCCTGGCTTGTTTCCAGGTGGCTGGAAAGCAGGAAGCTACAAGAGTAAAGTACCGTAGGTTTAAGGACCTTTTCTGTATTTTCTGAATGTTAGGTGAGAGTCTACTAATTTTTAAGCGCCTGTTTAAAGGCCTGAGTAATTCTTTTGTTGCATTTACATAAAGTGGAAGTAAACTCGGTTCTACACAACAGGAGAAGGACTTGGGTTTTCTGATTACAAATAAGCTGAGAAGCAAAACTCAATGTCAGACAGCAGCTACAAAAGCAAACAGGATTTTAGGGTGTACAAGAAGAGAGATTAATTCCTGTGATCCCAATATAATGTTACCCTTCTATAAGTCAATTGTAAGGCCACATCTAGAATATGGGATCCAGTTTTGGGTTCCACATTTTAAAAATGGTAATATATTACAGTCAGTTTAAAGGCAGCAATTAGATTATTACAAGGACTGGAAGGCCTCCCATATGATGAGAGGTTGGAAAGGTTGGGTTTGTTTAGCTTAGAAAAGAGATATCTCCGAAGAATTTTCATTTATGTACATACATATGTGTGCTCAATACAGAGGACTAGCACATAACCTATTCCTTCCAAAGACAGTACTAAGGATCAGGAGAAACTCATTCTAGGGAGACAATAGAAGATTAAAGCAACTAAATAGATACAGTCTTTTATAGAGAAGAGCAGACTCATGGATGTTTGAGCTCACCGGGTTTGACCAAACGTTTATGAAAAGTCCGGTTCGGAACCTTACAGTCCACAGTAATCTACGTGACGTCCCTTGATGATTCGTGGCTCTGCTACATCCAAAAGCTGCTGTGAGCAGTGACATTAGAAAACATGATCGCTCACCACAGTCTTCGGATAACACTGAGTTCTGCAGGGGAGCCGCAACTGTGAGAATTGGTGACATGAGTGAGGCTGCTGCAGTTTACAGCTGGTGTTCTCACGGTACCCTCTATGAATATTCGTGAACTCACTGTTGGCCTGATGTACTGTGGGACTGTGTGACATGGCAGCAGAGTAGTTCAGCAGTGAATTCGGTTAGGTGTTTGGTACGAGCCCCGAAGTTAACTGTTCGTGTTTTCTCATCCCTAGTTCTGTACTGTTAGAGCAGTCAGACTGTGAAATGCCGTCCACAAGAAGTAGTAATGGCAGAAGCTATAACACCTTGCATACAAAGGGCTAGATGATTTCCTCAGTACACATAACGTTATGGGTTATAGATGATTTAGTGCCAAATAATCTATACCTGGTGGAGAAAGGCTGAACTTAATAGACCTAGATCTTTTTTCAACCTATGTAACTATAGAGGTCATTGCTTTATCTTTGGATATAGAACTCTACATTAACAGCACAGACTGAGCGATTTGTTTAAAAAGTGAATACCGTTCTCCTGCAATTGGAAGAAAATAGATTAGTTGGCATACAAATTTTTGTTAGATTCTTAGGTTTTAGATATTTAAAATGGATTTTAAAAAATTGAAAAAAAGAATGAAATAAAAAGAAGGAAGCTCTGGGGACACTAATGTAGACACTAATCCTTTTCTGAGGTGTATCAGGTGGTATGGGAGATACATCGACGATTTGATCTTTATTTATGTCAGACCATCAGATGTGTTGCCCAGTGCCACCCCTCTATCCCTATTCAAATATCTAAATGGTAATAAATTTAATATAAAGTTTACCATGGAAATACATGGCAACATAACACCATTCTTGGATTTACACCTAGTGGATTGTGACACTGGACCTTCCTTTTTTTTTCTTCATTAACCTAGTGGAAACCAGCTACATGACTGGTTGCCTGAGAATCCACAGGCGTTCATAGATGAGCTTCACAATTCCCCTTACTCTACCCATGTATGTTCGTAAAAACGTAATGCTTACACAGCCCACTTCTACCTTCTTTGTTCCAGTCTCCAATGCAGTTCCACTCACCAGTGAGTCATCTTTGGCATCTTCCAACACCTCAAATATTCTAAATCTCTTGAGCTTATTAAACTGAACAGCAGACCATGCATCATCATGTTGTGCATCGAAGCATCACATCATTGTGGCGTAGTAAAGGAGATGCTACAGATAACCCAGAAAAGACTGCACTAGTAACTGGACCAAACATGGTTACCAGAGCAGGGCTGCATGGCAGAACAAGTGAGGGACAGGTGAGTATAATTTTGTTTTCTTTTTACACGCTTTTATTATGTTCTGACTGGAGAGAGCTATGAAAAAAATTAGGTCCATTCAATTTTCATTAAATAAATTTAATGCCAATCAAATTTCCTGTAAAATTAAAGTGAACTACCGAATTCTAATTTTACTCAGATTCGCTCATCTTCAGTAAGTGGTTTACTATAATTCAAACACTTTGAATGAGTAAATTATATTTTTCATTTGGACCAGATTTGATACGACAGCTTCAATAAACTCTTACATGTACGTAGGACATTAACATGGTTTCCCTGCTCTGCTCTCACCTACACATGGAGGTCTAGATCATCGTGACACAGACTATTTAATGCATTTGGAAGGTATTAACATAGAAAGTAATAAAACCTTCTGTTCTGGAACGGATCGCAGTGCAGAGTTGATGAATTGCTGAGAAGTTTTGGAAGTATCTGAGCTGTGTGTTGACTCATCAACAAAGAACTTGTATAAAAAAGAGTCTACATGTCTTTTGTGTATTGAGATATGTTGTGGTTTGGGTGATATTTTAACTACCATTATCCTTAATAAATGCACTTCTCCCTTTTATGTATTAAAACTTTACATGTGCTTAATACATCATTTCATTATGTAGAGCAGCAGCTGTTTGTACTTCAGAGCTGCTCTTCCTACTGTAACTAAAGGCAATAGAATGCCACCAAGGTTAGCTACATTGAAAGCTATAGGATAATCTCTTTGGTCAATGTGGATAATTGTATATTCAACTTCTCATAAGGGATTTCCTTCTATGATAAACTATTAGAAATTTCCAAATTAATATGAAACACACATTAATGTGCAATCGATATCTTGGGTTAAGTGTGTGGTGGAAATGTGCTGAAGACAATATTTGTAGGTGTCTATTTTAGTGGTGGTAGCAAGAAGGACATTTCTTCTAAGTTTGGAAGTCATCCCATCACCATACTTTTGTGTCCTCCTTGAAAAGGCGGAAACTGGCAAAACAAAGACCAGTGTAACATGCCGGCATCCCTGCATTGCCCCCTTTCTCCCTCCTGGCAGCAACTCTGACACACTCGCCACCAACCATGTGTTCCTCCCATTCAGGCTACCGCTGCTGCTCCCTGCACCCAGAAACTGCGCACGTCATGCATAATTCCTGGCAATGTGGTTAGGGTGTGTGGCCAGGCTCCCCATTTTTTAAAGAAGCTTGGTGTCCCTACCTTATGGCTGGAAGACGCTGGCTATTTAAAGTACCCGCTCCTGCACCTTTAATAACTAGTCAGGACTTACCAGCGAGACCTTTATCCTGAACTTGGCCTGCGTAACCATACCTTAGAATACCCCTGCTCCTTTTTACCTGTACCAGCTCTCCTGTACCTGAACCCAGAGCCCATCCTGGCACTACCTGGATCTGAACCCTTCCTGTCTGAACCAGCTGTGTAAACTCTTCATGAGACCCTGAACCAGCCATGATTCTGAACATCAGAATAAACAGAGAAGGGGGAGCTCATAGAGTTATACCTGGTGGTCTAGTGGGGTTTATATTAGAGCGGGGATCCACTCACCTATCCAAGTTGTGCACCCTTGCATGTTCTCGGGAGAAGCATGTGGTTAGATGCGAAGCCGGCCGTCAGGCTGCAGGGTATAGATTCCAAGCGGTCATGTGACCAGAAACACATCACCAAAGGTCCTACACGTTACCTAGTGTCTATGCCTGTGCTGCTCTATCCGCTGCCCTCAAAGAGGGGTAGTGATAAATGAAGAGGGAAGAGCTCACCTGATGAAGGTGGTATTCAGCTGTCAAAACGTGTTGTGTAGCAATCAAAATAAAGGTCTACATACTTACATTAACCTTTTGCCCTCTTCTGTGTGCCCAGCGTTCCGCCTGACTGCACTTCTCTCTTCGTTCAGGATTCTGAACTTTTCCTGAGACTCTGTCCCAGCCCATGATCCTGTTCCCGTTCTGTGACCCTGAACCTGTTGGTGATCCTGCACTGGTCCTGTCTGTATCCCAGTACCCATCCTATCTTAGGGTATGTGTGCACACACTGGGTATTTGGTTGCAAACATGTCTGCACCAAATCTACATCTCCTGGCAGAAAAAAACAAGTGTTTTTATGTGTTTTGCCACATTTGTTTGTGTGCATTTTTTCAATGCATTTTTCATGCATTCAGGGGTGGAAAACGCTGCAAAAACACTGAAAGAATTGACATGCTGCAGATTTATTTTTGCGCCAAATCAGCAAGGTAAAAAAAAAGCAACATGTGCACAAAACGTCAGGATTCTCATTGACTTTGCTTGTGTAAGGATTTGTATGCAGTTTTGGGACAAAACTGCACTCAAACATTGTTCACATAAATGCAATAAAAATGCACTGCGTCCACATTCCACATAGCCTCATACTTCAAATCTGCACCTGCGTCCCTGACCCTTGGGGTCAACTGCCGCAGTACTGTGGATGGCCCTGGAGTGGTACCTGGCGGCTACCTGTGAGTCAAGCTTAACCTTGGCCTATGTTGCAGTGGGTCCACACCCACCAGTGTGACAACCAGACAGCCGAAAGTTACTCCATCTACCTCATTATAGTAAATTACTCCAGGGTCTAATTTTTTCAGGGGAAAGCCTTGATAGAACCACAAAACTGTTGATCAAATATCATTTGAACATATCCTTAGAATACTCCTTTAAAAAAATTTGTAAAGTGAGTAATTTTATTATCTGTTCTAAACAATAAATGTTATCATTCAGAAATAAGGAAATCCAGGCACCACTTAACTAACGCTCACCTGTGCCCTTGCAATACTGCATTGCTCTGGTACCAAGAAGTGAGTGGTTGGAGCATTTAGTGAAGCAGCTCCACTTGGTGCTCAATCCACAGAGTAAGACTCATCAAAGGGGCCACGGTACAGAAATCAGATGGCATTCACTGAATGAGCTTTTCTTTCCACTTTGTTTTCATATCCACAGACAGACAGGCATGGGAGGAAGGTGGTGCGGGATCAAGAGGACGATAGCGGCTGTTTCGCACCTAGCTGGTGCCTCCACAGGTCCCGACTGGACCAGCTAGGCACATGTCACGTTCTCGTATGAATCTGTGACTGCGATTCCTGCTCAGTCACTAGGCACAGCTAGATTCCTTTGACTAGTGTTGCCGGTGATAGGGGGGAACATGTCTTTGTTGGGACCTGCTCCGTTAGTTCCTGCCTCTGTCACTGGGTATTGCTGTGCTCGCCCAGTGGGCAATGCTAGTGATGGGGGAGAGGTCCATGCACAGGCGTCTGGTAGGTGCAAGCTTCATTCCTCTATTGAAATTGGGGTGGCTGGTACCTGTGGTGCCTCACAGTCTGGCCTGTTTGTAAGGGCCGTCCGGGCGAGGTCATCAGGCTCTGAGCTCCAGCCTATGAGAGGGGACCATACCCTTCAAATACCTTGGGACCTACCTTGCAATCCTCCAGATATATTCTTGGTTTTCCCAGCTATCTAGTTTGTGTTCTATTATATTGACTCTGACCATGCCTGGATTTTGAACTCTTCTACCGCCTGACGATGTTGTACTTTTGCTGCCATCCTGCTTTTTACACTGCCTTCTGACTACGTTTTCAGATCTTGATTTAGTCTATTCACTGACCTCCTAGCCTTGCCCCTGCCTGGCATCCTCCCTGCTCTGATCCACTACTCACCTATAGGCAGTTACCTCCTGGGCTCTGTAGTAATTCCATATTCCTGTACAGGGGTTACAGGGTCTCAGAGTTTCTTTGGGGGCTGTCTTTCCTGCAGCTCTCAACCTTTGCAGCGGACTATTGTCACAGTGCAAAACAGCCGCTGTCGTCCTCATGATCCTGCTCCCCCTCCGACCCATGCCTATTTGTCTCTGGATATGAAAAAAACCTTGTTCAGTGAGTGCCATCTAATTTCTGTACCGTGGCCCCAATAAAAGATATGATAATAATAATAATAATAATAAAACTTTATTTGTATAGCGCCAACATATTCCGCAGCGCTTTACAGTACAAAGTTTGTGAACGTTTATGGATATGCCTAGAAAATGGGGACCTGCATACACCCTCAGTTGTCTGTCATCTCCCTGTCGGAGGCCAGAAGTTAAGTTATGGGATGGATATAGTGCAAAATCCTGTCGTTAAATTGAACTGTCTGTCCCACTATTAAACCCAAGTATCTTGTATTGATGATATCATCACAGTGATATGATGACATCATTGTGCCCACCAGGCCACACAGCTCCACTAATACTGACCAGTCCGGACCTGTGGAAGCACCAGCTAGGTACAAAACAGCTGCTGTCATCCTCATGATCACGCTCTCCCTACCTCCCATGGTGAGGACCTGTGGAAGCATCAGCTAGGTAGCAAAACAGCTGCTGTCATCCTCATGATCACGCTCTCCCTACCTCCCATGGTGAGGACCTGTGGAAGCATCAGCTAGGTGCGAAACAGCTGCTGTCATCCTCATGATCACGCTCTCCCTACCTCCCATGGTGAGAACCTGTGGAAGCATCAGCTAGGTGCGAAACAGCCGCTGTCATCCTTGTAATCCCGATTTCCCTCCTATGTCTGTCCATCTGTGGATATGAAAATAAAGTGAAAAGAAGAGTTTGTTCAGTGAGTGCCATCTGATTCTGGTATTGTGGCTGCAATAAAAGATATCAGTTTGTGAATATGTATGGATATGCCTTTGAAAATGGGAGCCCTCATACTACATATACCCTCAGTTTTAGTCAGGTCCCTGTTGGGGGCCAGAATATTGCTGGTTTCTGATGGGAAAGCAATAGTGTGTATAGAATATTCTATTTTATTTGCTCATATGAGAGAGAGAATATGTAGATACCTAGGAATGAATATAGTGCCAAACCCTGTCTTTAACTTGAAGAGTCTGTCCCACTATTAAACCCAAGTATCTTGTATTGATGATATCATCACAGTAACATGATGACTTCATACTAGTACCGAGCAGTGGATGGCAATAAATAACTATAAGGTAAGTATATAAATTAGATTTAGGTTAATTCCATATTTTTAACATCAGCTTTTCCTAAAATGATTATACTGAGCTGCGGTTTATACAATATTTTATAGAGTCAACCACAAAACTTTTTCCCACTATTCTTTTTTTTCCACTTTTAGAAATGGAGTTCATAAATGTCCAATCAAAGCGGCCAAACTTTACAGCACTCCGGCCAAAGTGAAGAACTTAAAAAGAAGTTCTGGCCATAAAACCTGTGATTTATAACACCATTTTTATTGTAATTTTGCTCTTTATGAGGTGCAGGCATTCTCACGTATATCAGTTTTACAGTGGATGGGACAGTGAGGCCTCCACCCATAAAAGTGCGGTGAGTTGTCTACTTTGTCTACACAGTTTGACATCCAGAAATGCAAATAAACCCAACCTGGACTGGACTTTATCATTTCGGTGATTTGTCTGCTGGTATTTGGATGTTTCTTTGCCGGTGATGTAATCCTTTCCTGGAATAATTCCAGCGTACAGCACATCGGAGTGTTCATCTCTTATCTTCTGCCATTGTTTATCATGAGAACACTGGAGATCCCCATAAGTATCTAATGTCATCAATCTACAGGTCTACCATAGATACTGTCGTAAAGGAGCAAAAAAGATGCATAAATGTGGTGCTTAGAGGTATATAAAATCCACAAGAATGGCACATTTATATATTATATTACTTAACCTTTTTTAGACTGTTAATGTTGGAACACTTGATAAGTCATGTAGATTTTATAATACAACTATATAGATTTTATATTACAACTTAGTGTAACTCAGGTTTTGTTTTAACTGACATTGAAAGTCTTCAATGGTTTAGAAAAAAAATTATTCCTGTTTGGGTCTGATAAATTGTGACGCTCACCGTGCCGTCAGGCCAAGGGTGCCACAGTGCGTCCAAGGGGATGAGTGGAACCACTGGACCACAGGGGGGACCATGGCCTACGCAGTCTAGGGAAGGACAGCGACCAGGACATGTGGCAGCTGAGCAAGTGGGTAAGGTGATACACCTGCCAGGACTGCAATACACCGCAGGTAAGTAACACAAAGTTTACTGACACAAGGATTACAAACACAAATCAGATACACGCAATGGCATTCAGGTTATCTAGGTCACCTCTAGATGGACTCCAGGATCCAGGCCGACATCGGGACACAGTTGGAACATCAGGACACAGGCTAGACACAACTCTGGACAAAGGCAGGACATCAGGATGCAGGCAGGAAATCAGGACACAGGCAAGACATCAGGACACTGACAGGACCTCAGCAGGCCTTCAAATACCGGAAACTGCTCTAAGCACAAGCAGAGATCATCAGATACCAAACATCGTACATGCTACCAGCACCAGGCAAAGGAAATCAGATACTGGACATCGGACATGGCTCCAAGCACGAGGCAGAGGTTATGAGATACCGGACATCAGACATGGCTCCAAGCAATAGGCAGATATCATCAGATACTAGACATCGGACATGGCTCCCAGCATCAGGCAGAGGTAATCAGATACAGGACATTGGACATGGCTCCAAACACAAGGCAGAGATCATCAGATACCAAACATCGGACATGGCTCAACCCAGTAGGCAGAGATGATCAGATACCAGACATCAGACATGGCTCCAACACCAGACAGAGGTCATCAAATTCCAGACATGGCTCCAAGCACCAGGCTGAGGTCGTCACATACTGGTCATCAGGCATAGCTCCTAGAACTTGGCAGGACATGAGGACACAGGCTAGACAAAACTCTGGACAAGGCAGAACATCAGGATGCAGGCAGGAAATCAGGACACAGGCAAGATATCAGTACAATGACAGGACCTCAGCAGGCCTTCAAATCCCGGAAACTGCTCTAAGCACCAAGTAGAGATCATCAGATACCAGACATCGTACATGGCTACCAGCACCAGGCAGAGGTCATCAATTCCAGACATGGCTCCAAGCACCAGGCTGAGGTCGTCACATACTGGTCATCAGGCATAGCTCCTAGAACTTGGCAGGACATAGGACACAGGCTAGACAAAACTCTGGACAAAGGCAGAACATCAGGATGCAGGCAGGAAATCAGGACACAGGCAAGAATCAGTACAATGACAGGACCTCAGCAGGCCTTCAAATACCGGAAACTGCTCTAAGCACCAAGTAGAGATCATCAGATACCAACATCGTACATGGCTACCAGCACCAGGCAGAGGTTATCAGATACCAGACATCATACATGGCTACCAGCACCAGGCAGAGGTTATCAGATACTGATTTCGGACATGGCTCTAAGCATCAGATATCATCAGATACTGGACATTGGACATGGCTCCCAGCGTCAGGCAGAGGTAATCAGATACAGGACATCGGACATGCTCCAAACTAGGCAGAGGTCATCAGATACCGAACATTGGACATGGCTCAAAGCAGTGGGCAAAGATCATCAGATACCAGACATCAGACATGGCTCCAACACCAGGCAGAGGCCATCAAATTCCAAACAAGGGTCCTAGCACCTGGTAGAGGTCATCAGATTCTGGACATCGAACATGGCTCCAAGCATCAGGCAGAGGTCATCAGATACCGGATATAGGATAATGGCTGGAATGGACCCAATGTGACGTGAGTCACTACAGTAATAACTAATCTCTGATGTGCAGAAAACAGACTGTAATAATGGAAAGTAAATATAATAATATTACTACTTACCGGTAGTAAAGAGAGGTCAAAATAATCTGGCGTCAGGTCCAGGAAATGGCGCAGTGACAGCTAGGGATATCCAGAAGCGAAGTCCAATTCAAGACTTAAGTCAGGAAACCAGAGGGACAAAACACAATAGAGAGGAATAAGCAGAAAGAGGAATCAGGTCACAAGCAGAGAGTCAAATCCAGGTAAAATAACTAACCAGATAGGTTCTGCCTCAGAGCACAGAGTGATCAATCCTACACATTCAAAGCAAATGTACAATTGACACAGATTAGGGCAGCAATCTTGCTTAAGTAGAGTTCTAATCAAGTGAGCTGGAATGCAGGTGATCTTCAGCACAAAGCCTGCCCAGACTGACAATCCCCACAACAACCTAGTAAAGGACAAAGGCAGTGTGGAGATTGTGCCACCTAGCATACCCAACACAAGGACTAAGGCCAAGGGCACCTGGCAGTGGCTGCAAGCCTGGCACAGGTGGAAAGTCATGCCACTCAACCAGAAAAACTCACAACCCATGGATAGCTCTGCAGCAGAGCAGCCAGGGACCGCACATGTGAATAGTCATTCAGTTTAGCAGAGGAGCTCACAATAGGCATACATTAACACAGTGGAGCAGCCAGGGACTGCACACATGGAAAATAATCATAACTTAGCTGGGTAGGGGAAGGAACATAAGGACAAAACCTTAGCATGCTCAGTAATGCCGGGGAAACAAAGGACAAACAGACCGGTGTTACATAAATTTGACAAATTACATCATGTACCACCATGGCTATTTTCAAAAGTTTCTACAGCAAAGTTTTCTTTAGGAACTCGTGAAAATATGCACTGTTTTCAGACCTTGAGGACTGTATTTGGCCACAACCCCTGCCCTAGAATTCTCTGTGGAGGTTTCCAGGGGGCAAGAGGAATCCTTGAACTGTTTCACCACAGCTGCGGCTCTCCCTGGACCCTCTTAGGCCCTGTGCCCATAGTGAGTTGCTTGATGCTTTTTTGACGCAGGTTTTGACAATCTGCTTCAAAATCTGCATGTCTATCCTGAGGCCAGCAAAGTCTGTAACAGGTTAGAAGTGCTGTGCCCACACTGATTTTTTTTTCCTTGCACATGTGGTTCAGATTTCTTTTTTTGCCACAAAATCTGCATCAAATCTGCAAGGTAAAAAAAAACATGTTGGCACAGCACTGCTGAAATCCCATAGACTTTGCGACCTTCAGGATAGGCATGCAATTCTCAAAATTTGCACTGAAAGAATCATAAAACAACATACCATTGGCACTGGGTCTTACCACAATATGGAGGGGTCACTTTCACAGAAAGCATCCCCTGTTTGCTGTGAGAGCAGGCACTCATGACAGTGTGACAAGTAGTGCCATCACAAACATTACTGCAGTTTAGACTTGAGGGGTCACCCAGGGGCTATCCCACAAGTTTGAACTGCGCTGCACTCCTTGATGTCACCACCCCTCACATGTGCTGTGAGATATGTCGAGCCCCATGCTTTGGGGTACTCGGGTATCAGGCTCCAAGGGGTAACTGTGTTACGGGGAGTGGTGGCCGCGCCTGATCCTGTGTCCTGGGGGACTTCTTTGAAAAGGGGTATATTTACAGGGGATGCTATATACAGTTTATCGTGATGCCACCTGTAGTTTCTGGTGATGTGTCACCAGCGCCGCCACAGTTCGCGGGAGGTAGATGGTAACGCGGCAAGTTGGCAAAGTCCTCTACAAGTAGGGCTGACCTCCGGGGCAGCGTTCCTGTGTGGGGAACAAGTTCATGCAAGGAAACACAGGCAGAGGCAAAGTCACTTTTCCTCCGGGTACTTTACTGTTAGTTGCAGCAATAGTAGTTACAAATCACAGTTCAGCACTTGGATGTTACAAGAACAAGTAGCTAACAGGTGGCTGCAAGTGGATCCCAGGTGGTATGGTGGAACCCTTGGTGCGCCTTCTTTCACTAGCCCGTGTCTGTTCTTTCCTGCTTTCCAGTTTTGGTGTAAAGCCTGGTGACTTGAAATCCAACCTGACCTCCTTACCTCTCTCACCTTCGCTGCCGTCGAGTAACCCTCTACTGGCTGGTCGCTCGTTCCTTTGGCGGTGACTGGTACCCTTCTTGTAGACTGCTCTGGTGCCCGGGAGAATTGTAGACTCCACAGGATTTCGGATTTTTATTCCCTCCCGGGTAATCTCCCACCGTGTAAACTAATGTGGGAGTGTTGGAATGGGTCCCACCCACCATCCTAGGGTCCACCTGCAACTGGTGCATCTGCACCTCTTTTACGGTTGCAGTTCCCCTCTGTGACGCCTGCTTGGCGGGGTGCCACAGATATACCTGCTACATCTTGTGTGATATTGCGGCTCTAATGAGACAGCTAGTGTTAAAAGCACTGATGTGACTGAGGTTATCTCAGGTCACACAGTGGGATTCCCTGCTGCACGATACCTGTTGCGTAACCTTAGACAACCTCAGGGAATTAACAGCTTGTAATACTGCTCAGAGCCGTGCAGCATCTGGTATCCTGCAATGGGAAGTGCAGTCACTGATCTTTCCCCCATTTGCTGTGACTAATTCAGCATTTATTTGAGCTTCATTATTATTTGGGGGAGTTCTAACTATTTTTTACATTTTTTTTTTTGCGGAGGTTGGACAGAATAAGAGACTGTTAACAAATGGATTTTAATGAAAAAAAAGGTGAAATATGTATTTATTTTCCAAATAAATATTTATTGTTGCAGTTATTTGTATCCTTACTGACTTGGTTAGTAATATCAGGTATCTGATTATTGCCTAGACATTACTAACCTCTGACCTTACTGCCAACTGACATTACCCAGCTAGCATCAACTCCAAATTCCATTACCCTGTTTGCCAACGCATCTGGGCAGTGAGAGAGCCAGGGCTAAACACCATGAGTGGCGCATCTAAATAGGGCACCACTCCTGGTGCGGCTTGCGGCCTGCTAATTTGTTTTCAAGATTATAAAATCTTTTAAGATTTTAAAAATTACTCAACCTTTAAGCTGTTCAAGTCGGTGGATGGATGCAAAGTACAGATTGATTTATAGATAGATGTAAAATATAGATTTACAGATAGGTTAGATGTCAAAAGGTTCGCTCATTTCTATTAATGAATACATTGGCACTTGATAGAAGAAATGAGTTTGTAAGAATTTTGGACACGAATGGAAAAAAGATAGGCAAGTGGACTTAGTTGTCTTTTATGTCTCGTCGGTGACTAATTGAGGTAGTCAAAGTTTTACTAAGATTATAACAAAAACTGTCTGCCCCATTTACACAATCCATGAGTTTGTTTAACAAGTCCTGAAGGACAGATTGACAAAGATTGGTGGCCTACTTTAGTCATAAGCCATTATTTATAGTCCTTTATTGTACAGAATACCATTAACTGGTATAGAAACTAATGAGCCATTAACAAGTGTAAACTTATCACTCATGCACCTTCTTAATGGCTGTAAAGGAACAGTTGATCAAAATAAGTATATACAAAGCAAGGAAACAGACTTTAAATCAGATTTATCACACAAACACATACATAATATATCCCGCTATAAAATGAATGGCTTCTAGTAGTTGATAACTCCCCAGATATCTGTATTTTGTAAAAGACACTGAAATCCCATCATTCATTGCCCACTTAATAGGTGACAAGACTGGTGTATAATGTTACATTCTGAATAGTGAAATGAGCCTTGAGGGAGCACCACGAATATTAACGTGCCAAGAGGAGTCTACCATGTAACACACAGATAGCTGGTGAAACATATGGTGGAAATAAGATTGGACAAATGGCTCCCTTGATCCATATACGTGAAAATGTAACTATTCCTTTTGACCCCAGGAAATGACCTTTTTGTTAAATAAAAAAATAAATCTCTTAGGGTACCTTTACACGCCGCTACGACAGGATGGATACAACCCGCTACTTCACGTGCACGAGCACGCTCAAACGGTTACAAACGGTAAACGCAACACCTTTACACGCCGCCACAAGGTGCGCTACGCTACATTACATCTATAGCTAGCTACATCGCCGGGTGTCTCAAGTAGCCATCTGTACCGTACCTTACCTCATTTACACACCGCTACAACAAGCTAATATGGGCGGACCTGGTGCAGCAGGGACAGCACATAGGCGTGCCACAATTGTGGATTACGAGACGTCCGTACGATGATAGGACAAAGCAAGAAACCCATGATTGGGCAGCCAGCGCAGGAGGCTGTTTAATACATGACGCTCGAGCAATTGTGTAGTGTGACTGGTCAGCTCCTTAAATATGCCTCCCTATGCAGCGACTGCCAATCATAACGCAGGAGCTTCCTCCAATGATCGCTGAAGGGGCGCGGTATCCCGGAGCCTGTGTCACGCCCAGCTACATACCAGGTACATTGCCTGGTGTGTAGACATCCCTTCTGCTCCTTCTTTACACGCCGATACAGCTCGCTACAATCGGCTTTGTAGCCATCTGTTTTCGAGCAGTGCTCGGAAACAGATGTATCTGTTGCCGGCTGTCTCGTCCCGTCTTTACACGCCGCTACTACGGGCTATATTGGCGCTACAAGCTACATTTGTAGCCTGTAGCGGGTTGTATCCATCCTCCAGTAGCGGCGTGTAAAGGTACCCTTAGTCTGCTATTGTGATGGGTGCGTCAAAGACGGGAAAAGTGCCTAAGGAAACGGGCATTCTATACAAATGTGCTAAATGGTTTACCATTGATCAAACCAAACTATTGAGTCTAAGTAGCCCTCAAATTTTCGCTCTTAACCCCCTTACAGCACCCTACATTACCTGATAGCTAGTCCAGTTTACCATCTAGTTCATTCCTTGTTTTATCAAGTCTTCAACCACACCCATACACGCAGGTTTTAAAATGCACTTAGAGGCACTTATATCCTCAGATGTTTTTTACCGCAGACAGAGGCATAGGTAGGACCCGATATACATGAGAATACCTTGAAGACTGGTTATCGGGCTTATATGTAGTGCATTACATTAACTAAAATTCTCATTTTGCTTATGTACATTCTTAGCAGTTTTGCAATTTTCCTCATCCAAATTTACATTAGCTTTATACACTAGCCATTATGCTATATCTTATACTTGTATCTTGTAGTGTGTAGTGTGCAGCGGATTAATGTATATAGTAATGATTTTTCTCTTGCTAGCACCTACACTTATAGGTGTGCTCGTCATTCTCTTAATGTTAATATTCCTACTGATTGATGACTGTTGTAAACTTCACAACATTAAGTTTTAATCTTTCTCTATCTAAAAGTCATTGCTGAATTATGTATAATTACTAGGGATGGGCGAATCTACTCGCTACGACTCGTTACTCGGCGAGTAGTAAGGGACTCGCAGGACTCGGTACTCTGCGAGTTTCCCAGTGATTACTCGCACGAGTCCAATGCAAATCAATATCAATCCTAGTTTTGTCAGAAACGCTGACAAAACTAGGATTGCCATTGTTTGCATTAGACTCGGCTACTGTGCCAGTGATAGCAGGGAAACTCGCAAAGTAACTGCTGTTACATTGCGAGCCGAGTCCAGCTGTCTTCTCTGTGCAGCTCCAGGGTCCTAGAGACCGCCTGCTCACAGACATGATGTAGCAGTGCTGAGATTGTTCTCAGTCTGCTCATTCCCTGTGCATAGACATCTATCTATGCACAGGGGATGTAGCAGAGAGGACATCGCGTTTTGGACTACGTCGGACGGAAGAGGATTTTTTTAATTAAAGATGGAGTCCCTAATGGCTTTTTTTTTTATTTCAAATAAAATTTTTTCTCTGTGTTGTGTTTTTTTAACCCTTTATTGGAGATTCTTAGTGGCTGGGTCAAACGTGGCCTGACATTAAGAATCTCGGGCTTAATACCAGCTTGTATAACAAAGCTGGTATTAACCCCTTTATTACCCAGCATGCTACCGCCACCAGGGCCGCTGGAAGAGCGGGGTTCAGCGCCAGAGGATGGCGCTTCAATGAACGCGCCATCTTCTGGGGCGGCTGCGGGCTGCAATTTGCAGCGGGGGGTGCCCAGAAAGCTTGGGCATCCCTGCGCTGCGGATTCCAGCCCCCAGCTGCTTAGCTGTACCTGGCTAGACATAGAAATTGCGCGGAGCCCCACACATTTTTTTTTTATTATTTCATGAATTTCAGAGTCAGAGTCTCAGAGTCAGAGTCAGAATCTCAGAATTTCATGAAATAATTTAAAAAAAATGTGTGGGGCTCCGCGCAATTTCTATGTCTAGCCAGGTACAGCTAAGCAGCTGGGGGCTGGAATCCGCAGCGCAGGGATGCCCAAGCTTTCTGGGCACCCCCCGCTGCAAATTGCAGCCCGCAGCCGCCCCAGAAGATGGCGCGTTCATTGAAGCACCATCCTCTGGCGCTGACCCCACTCTTCCAGCGGCCCTGGTAGCGATGGCACGCTGGGTAATAAAGAGGTTAGGGCCAGCTTTGTATTATCAGCTGGCCCTAAGCCCGAAATTTATGGCGGTCACGCCAATATTAGACATGACCGCCATGAATTTCTATTAAATTGTTTAAAAAAAACACAACACAAAGAAAATTTTTTATTAGAAATAAAAAAAAAGCCATTAGGGACTCCATCTTTAATTAAAAAAATCCTCTTCCGTCCGACGCAGTCCAAAACGCGATGTCCTCTCTGCTACATCCCCTGTGCATAAATATAGATGTCTATGCACAGGGAATGAGCAGACTGAGAACAATCTCAGCTCTGCTACATCATCTCTGTGCACAGACATTCATGTCTGTACACAGGGAATGAGCAGACTGAGAACAATCTCAGCACTGCTACATCAGGCAGCAGGCAGGCTCTAGGACCCTGGAGCTGGCAGCCAGCACACTGAGCAGAGAGGACTCTTATCTGTGCGAGTTTCCCAGCGATTACTTACAAAGTAAACGAGTCCAATGCAAATAAATGACAAAACTAGGATTGCTTCAGGCTGAAGCTTCCGAGACACATCTGCGATTTGTAAATCTCACACTACTCGCTATTACTCGCTTCCCCATTCATTAACATTGGACTCGCTAGACTCGCAACGAGTAGCGAGTCCTGTGCTCGGACTCGCTAGAGTCAAGCGATTCCGAGTAATTTAGGATTAGCCCATCACTAATAATTACACATTTTGTGTAAAATAAAGGTTTTATGATGATAAACTTTAGTTATTTTGGGAAATCCTGTTCTAGTGACATGATGCACCTGTAAACAAAAGCCGCCAAATGTTCATCAATGTAGATTACATTCAGTCTGAAAAAATCAAGTGATCAGTTCACACATTGTTCTCTAATTTTGATCACCAGTGTATCCAAGTTTTCCTAAACTTTCTGGTCTCGTTCTTGGTCCGTTAACCGCTGTATCCTGATATGAATTTCCCTGCACTCAGCTTACAAAAGTCCAGTATCTACTTCTTCCGATTTCTTTTTTGAAATGCAAATGGGTAAGGAAGAAGGGTATCAGAGTTAATTGTAGTCACTCTTAAATTTAATGTTCACAAAATGTTATTTTTTACTGGTCGGAATTTTCTTATATCTGACTTCAAATCCCCTGTATAGCTTTACTGATGCTGGAAAATCTGATTGAGCTATGGGCTAGTACTCTGATTGGACCATTGACTAGTCTTCATGATTGGGCGGTCAGCTGACAGTCAGATAGAGTCAATCAATGACTGGGTAGCAATGTGCAGTGTAGATCTGTTGAAGAACCTACGTCTCGCAGAGAAATGTTTTGCAGGATGTTACGATAGTGTGGCGCCCCTCTGGCGGGACACCACAGGGAGGTACTGCACCCCAAACAGGTCACAGGTGGAGGGGGGGAGCTACAGAGTAACTAAAAACCACAGAGTAACTAAAAGAACAAGATCCCAATCATACCCACCCTAGCACCAAAGACTGTATATTCAGTAGGTCTCGGGGGGTGGAGCTTAGCTGAGCGGGAGACGTGACGTCAGTGACAGTTGACAGCAGTCAGTCAGAAAGTGTGAGGGGAGCAGAGAGGACTGACGCAGCAGAGCCTGCAGCTCTGAGAGGAGGGTACCTCAACTTTAAGGAGGTAACCAGACGCAGAGGGGACACCCCAGGCTTGGTGACATCAGTCTGGAGTGTCCAGGTCACCACCGGTATACCGGAACCGAGGTAGTTTACAAGGTTTATCCTAAACTGCTGACCGGCAGGCTGTGGGCCTGATAATAAGGAGCCACAGCACCCATCAAGAAGTCTAACATCTGTCCCATAGCTGGGTTCAAGACTCTGACAAGTACAGAGACTTTTGGCAACAGACCCTGAGGACAAGAGATCAGACTTAAGAGTCGGAGTGAAGGGAGTTATACAGCCCTAAAGAACAGGACCAGGAAAGTGACAAGAAAGGTGCCTCTGTCAGACTTTGTAGTGAACCCCCAAACCCTGGGGCAACAAATCTCCGGTAAACTAAACTGTACTGTGTACCCATATTGAACCAGCTGGTACCGGTAAAAGATCTGTTTGAGCTAATCTGGACTCTGACCAGGGCCGGACTGGGACCAAAAAGCAGCCCTGGAAGACAAGTCCCACCAGCCCACATACTATATCACCCATCAGCCCCGATCAGTGAATGTCGCTTTTACATTATCGTGGCCCTCACCACTTTCTCAAAGAAGTTATCTGAGAATCTACATGTGAATGGTGCAGCAGAGGGAATAATCAACCACAGATCCATTTACATGGTGATCTTCAAAGCCACGTTTCCTGGGATTATGGGGTCCCAGCGGTTAAATCCAGAGCGAAGGAAAGTCATCACCTGTATAGAAGAGACGTGATGACTCCATATTGGGGATAATTAATTTAAACAACAGTTAAAGGGAACCTGTCACCTGGATCTAAGCCCCTACACTATCACTACCTGTCCCTACACCTTCCTAGCTGCTCCCTATCTATCCCTCTCTGAGCTAAATCCGCCCTATAAAACTGCAGAAAAATAACTTATAACTTACAGAAGTCCCTGAGGCTGGGGACTGAGAAGGCGGCGCCAGGCTCCATTCAGCCCCTCCTCCATGCAGCAGCACACGCCCCACTGGGTGGCATTATTCTTTCTTCATCGCCGCCTCCTCCATTTGGAATCTCCTGCCTGCTTTACACCTATCATGTTGTGGTGATGCGACCTCGATGTATCCCCTGACCGAGACACAGCATATGGGAGATTGTATCTTCTGCTCAGTAGCAGCACACACAGGGTGAGCTGCTACTGGAGCTAAGTGCTGATTGAAATCACTGAACCCCAGGTGTGCGGGTGAATAGGAGATGATATGAGCTGCCCTGGGCTGTGGGGAGGGGGTGGAGTGTGTCAGGACAGCAGCAGGAGCTGCTGGGATTGTATGAGGTTCTACTCGGCTGTGCCCCGGTGTAATAGGCCAGACTAACCCCCCCCGACCAGAATATACTCAGGGTTAAAGTGGCCTAGGCCAGGTTATACCCCTCCGTATACCACAGCAGCTGTAGATCAGGGCTCCAAGCAACACATGGGGGCCCGAGGCAGCACAAAGTGGCCCCAGGCAGCAGAAAGTGGCCCTATGCAACATACAGGGGCCCCAGGCAGTGCTAGGGCCCCAGGCAGTGCTAGGGCCCCAGGCAGTGCACAGGGCCCCAGGCAGCACAAAGTGGCCCCAAGCAGCACAAAGAGGCCCCAGGCAACATACAGGGGCCCCAGGCAGTACTAGGGGCCACAAGCTACACACAGGATCCCAGGCTACACACAGGGGCCCCATGCAGCATACAAGGACCCCAGGGAGTGCACGGGGCCCCAGGGAGTGCACGGGGCCCCAGGCAGTGCACGGGGCCCCAGGCAGCGCACGGGGCCCCAGGCAGCACAAAGTGGCCCCAGGCAGCACAAAGTGGCCCCAGGCAACATACAGGGGCCCCAGGCAACATACAGGGGCCCCAGGCTACACACAGGGTCCCAGGCTACATACAGGGGCCCCATGCAGCATACAAGGGCCCCAGGCAGTATAAAGGGGTCCCAGGCAGCGCATGGGGGCCAGAGGCAGCACACAGGGGCCCCAGGCAGCACAAAGTGGCCCCGGGTGGCCCACTGCCTGGGGCCCCTGTATATTGCCTGTGGTCACTTTGTGCTGCCTGGGGCCCCTGGTACTGCCTGGGGCCCCTGTATGTTGCCTGGGGCTACTTTGTGCTGCCTGGGGCCACTTTGTGCTGCCTGGGCCCCGTGCACTCCCTGGGGCCCCGTGCACTCCCTGGGGTCCTTGTATGCTGCATGGGGCCCCTGTGTGTAGCCTGGGATCCTGTGTGTAGCTTGTGGCCCCTAGTACTGCCTGGGGCCCCTGTATGTTGCCTGGGGCCTCTTTGTGCTGCTTGGGGCCACTTTGTGCTGCCTGGGGCCCTGTGCACTGCCTGGGGCCCTAGCACTGCCTGGGGCCCTAGCACTGCCTGGGGCCCCTGTATGTTGCGTAGGGCCACTTTCTGCTGCCTGGGGCCACTTTGTGCTGCCTCGGGCCCCCATGTGTTGCTTGGAGCCCTGATCTACAGCTGCTGTGGTATACGGAGGGTTATAATCTGGCCTAGGCCACTTTAACCCTGAGTATATTCTGGTCGGGGGGGGTTAGTCTGGCCTGTTACACCGGGGCACAGCCGAGTAGAACCTCATACAATCCCAGCAGCTCTTGCTGCTGTCCTGACACACTCCACCCCCTCCCCACAGCCCAGGGCAGCACATATCATCTCCTATTCACCAGCACACCTGGGGTTCAGTGATTTCAATCAGCACTTAGCTCCAGTAGCAGCTCACCCTGTGTGTGCTGCTACTGAGCAGAAGATACAATCTCCCATATGCTGTGTCTCAGTCAGGGGACACATCGAGGTCGCATCACCACAACATGATAGGTGTAAAGCAGGCAGGAGATTCCAAATGGAGGAGGCGGCGATGAAGAAAGAATAACGCCGCCCAGTGGGGGCGTGTGCTGCTACATGGAGGAGGGGCTGAATGGAGCCTGGCGCCGCCTTCTCAGTCCCCAGCCTCAGGGACTTCTGTAAGTTATAAGTTATTTTTCTGCAGTTTTATAGGGCGGATTTAGCTCAGAGAGGGATAGATAGGGAGCAGCTAGGAAGGTGCAGGGACAGGTAGTGATAGTGTAGGGGCTTAGATCCAGGTGACAGGTTCCCTTTAAATGCTGAAATTCACAAAGCCCAATACCACCTCTCTGACAACAGGACAGGAGAAGAGGTACTGTGGAGTGTTTATATACAGAATAATACAGATCCTGAGGATTACACCCAGTATACAGAACAGGAGAAGTGGTACTGTGCAGTGTATATACTGAGGATTACACCCAGTATACAGGAAAGGAGAAGTGGTACTGTGCAGTGTATATATATACAGAATAATACAGATACTGAGGATTACACCCAGTATACAGGACAGGAGAAGTGGTACTGTGCAGTGTATACATACAGAATAATACAGATACTGAGGATTACACCCAGTATACAGGACAGGAGAAGTGGTACTGTGCAGTGTATATATACAGAATAATACAAATACTGAGGATTACACCCAGTATACAGGACAGGATAAATGGTACTGTGCAGTGTATATATACAGAATAATACAGATACTGAGGATTACACCCACTATACAGGACAGGATAAGTGGTACTGTGCCTACTGCCCCTCTGTTCCCCTGTTTCTGTCCTTCTGTCCCTCTGTCCCCGTTTCTGTCCTTCTGCCCATCTGCCCCCCTATTTCTGTCCTTCTGCCTCTCTGTCCTCTTCTCTTCCGTCCCCCTGCGCCTCTGTCCTCTTCTCCTCCGTCCCCCTGCGCCTCTGTCCTCTTCTCCTCCGTCCCCCTGCGCCTCTGTCCTCTTCTCCTCCGTCCCCCTGCGCCTCTGTCCTCTTCTCCTCCGTCCCCCTGCGCCTCTGTCATCTTCTCCTCCGTCCCCCTGCGCCTCTGTCCTCTTCTCTGTCCCCCTGCGTCTCTGTCCTCTTCTCCTCCGTCCCCCTGCGCCTCTGTCCTCTTCTCCTCCGTCCCCCTGCGCCTCTGTCCTCTTCTCCTCCGTCCCACTGCGCCTCTGTCCTCTTCTCCTCCGTCCCCCTGCGCCTCTGTCCTCTTCTCCTCCGTCCCCCTGCGCCTCTGTCCTCTTCTCCTCCGTCCCCCTGCGCCTCTGTCCTCTTCTCCTCCGTCCCCCTGCGCCTCTGTCCTCTTCTCCTCCGTCCCCCTGCGCCTCTGTCCTCTTCTCCTCCGTCCCCCTGCGCCTGTCCTCTTCTCCTCCGTCCCCCTGCGCCTCTGTCCTCTTCTCCTCCGTCCCCCTGCGCCTCTGTCCTCTTCTCCTTCGTCCCCCTACGCCTCTGTCCTCTTTGCCTCCGTCCCCTCACATGGCCTCCGGACTGCTGGGGGGGTGCTAGCAGAGAGTTCTGTGGACGGGGGGGGGCGTTTGCACACTCACCGCGGCCGCCGTGCGTCTGCTGTAAGGAGGAGGAGAGGAGGGGCGGGCAGAGCTGCAGAACAGAAAGCCCCGTCCTCCCTCCTCTCCGGCCGACGCGGGCAAAGTACCCAGGGGGCGGGCAAAGTGCCCCTCATGCCGGGGGGGGGATGCCCGGGGCAATCGCCATCCCTGCCCCCCCGCCAGCTATGCTACTGGGTGAGACGGAGGGGCGCAGCCGCAGGGACAGTAACCCACCACCCACGCCGCGCGTCCTCCTGACCTGATGACTGCAGGCGGGAATGCGCCCTGCACAAGATGGCGCCTTAGGCGATCGCCTAGGGTCGCCTAGCTGTCGTCCCGGCCCTGTACACTTATATGTATATATATATATATATATATAACACATCCATATGTACTCACACATATCCATATATACACACACACATCCATATGTACACAAACATACAGTACACACACCTGTTGTATGTACACACATACAGTATACAATACATACACAAACATATACATGGAGAGGGAGAGAGATACATAGTCTTAAAGTGTTCTGCTGCCTGGGTCACAGTTATCCATCCAGGACAGGACTCTGGTCAGTGATCTGTCGCTCTGCCTGTGAGACTGTTGGCAGTTGTTTGACACTTCACAGATAGGAGGGAAGGGGGGTAGGTGGGGGGCTCGCAGTGAAAGTTAAAACAACTGCCATAAATCCTCTGTGGATGGAGACCGCAGCCACCAGACTTAATGCAGACATCTGCTCACTATGCAGTAACCTCCGGCCCGGAGGCAAAATACTCCCCCTTACCTCCCAGGATGAAGGAGCCCACTTAGGAGATGAAGCTGGACACGAAGGAGAGCTGACCGTGCAGGAACTGCATGGCCCGGGCCCCCGGTTAGCAGCTTGTACAGCAGGCTGGGTCAGGGAGGCATACAGCAGCAGGAGCCGCTGAGGAGTTGAGGTGACATACTCCTCCTCCAAGAAGCAGCTGCAGGAAAAGAAGCTCCTCTGCCGGAAACACCTCGGCAGCTACTGTGCAGCTCCCTGGCTGTGCCCGGCCGGCGGGCGCAGAAAGATTTAAAGGGGCCGGCGACCTCTTAAAGGTAAACACCGGCCGCAACGGCCCAATTCCCGTTCAGCCCACCGGGAAAACTCCAGATATGCCCTATGGCCAGTCCGGGCCTGACTCTGACTCTATTTAATCCGTCACCTGGGAAATCTCTACAGCACCTGAGAAATAAGGACTACTACTCCCCTCATCCACCCTGCTGCACTGAGGTAAAGCTCCGCCTGTGGGGAGCTGTACTACCCAAAGCTGCATCACCATCTCCTCAGCGGCGGCTGCAGCGCTGGTAACTACATTACCATGTACCACAGGTGGCGTCACGTATAATAAACCCTCATCCCAAATAATGTTCCCCTCAGCCATTGAGTGTCCAGGGCACGGGACCGGGACCCGACCAGCCATGATCACCACTGAAGCAGCAACCTGTCCCGGTATCCAAGTACCCCTTACCCTGTCAACCGACTCAATAGCCATAAAATCTACTTACATAATTGGCTTGTGGCATCTGTCATCGACATCCACTGTCAGGATGTCCAGGAATCCCATAAATCAATGCGCCAGCGGCAGACATATTGGCACACCCAAGTGATGGATGTGCCAATATGGCACCCACTTGCGGTAATGGTCCTTTGCACACTATTACCAGCAGTACCACAGCATTCCGCACTCTATGCCACCCGCTACTGACGAGACACGTTGCTGCACAGACCCAATGATACATACCGCCCTCTGCTCCATCACTGTCGCATCTAACCACTGAGCATCACCGTATGAATAACTGTGCATACGTCAGCCATGCTTGTACACCCAAGAGAGTCCAGACCTATGAAAATAATGATGGCTCACTTGGCTGTTGTAATGTCCACACGATATGAGGAATTCACAAGGGTAAACTTTAACTGTACTTTATTCTTCCATCTTTCTCCATCATATAACATTACAGTCTTTCCTCAGTATGTTCCAAACTGAAACTAAAACTTAACTTCCCACCCCTTTCTTATCATTCATTACCCATGATACACCAGACCTAGTTTTCTTAAAGAGACAGATCTAATTATTGTACATTACAGCTCTATACCTAAATGTGTCTAAAGATGGCTGCCACAAGACGCAGAGAGGGAGCACAAAGCAGAGGTGGAAGGTCAAAGAAAGAGCGCACGTCAGAGGGGGGGGGGGGGGGGGCAGAGAGAGCACATGTCATAGTGGGTGGGACAGAAAGTGAGTGAACTGAAGGGGCAGGGGGCCAGAGATAGCACACAGCAGAAGGGGGGCAGGGAGAGAGCGCACAGCAAGGGGGACAGAGAGCGCACAGCAGAGGGGGGAAGACAGAGCGAGAGGGCATAGAGAGGCACAGGGGCGCAGAGAGTGCACAGAGAGACACAGGGGGCAGAGAGATGGCACATTAAGAACACACAGAGAGCGCACAGGGGGCACAAAGACCACAGTGGAAGCACAAAAGGGGCACAGGGAGGGCACAGGGGGCACTGAAAGGGCATAAGAGAGCACACAGGGCAGAGAGAGCACACAGGGGGGGGGCAGAAAGAGCTCGCAGGGAGTGGTGTAGAGAGCACAGGGAGGGCACAGGGGGCACTGAAAGGGCATAAGAGAGCACACAGGGGGGGGCAGAAAGAGCTCGCAGGGAGTGGTGAAGAGAGCACACAGGGAGGGGGCCAGAGAGCACAGAAGGGGTCAGAGAGTGTAAATGAGGAGCAGGGAGAGCGCATGGTGAGGCAGAGAGAGCATAGGAGCGGAGAGAGTACATGGGGCAGAGAGAGTGCGCCGGGGGCAGAGAGAGTGCATGCACACTTACTCACGTGGCCGCCATCTTTGGACACTTGGGGACACTTGGGATGCATCACGTCACCCTCCGCTTCCATCACAAGATTACAATAGTTACAGGTTTACATCGGAGGGGAACTCAGACAGAGCTAATAAAGTGGATTACAAGGTGTCTCTGTCTATTTTGTATGTGATAAAGGATTTCTGTGTGTGTGTGTTTTCATCACTCATAGTAATGCTAATGGCTGACATTAGAGATAGGGCTTGATGTCAGCTCCTAAAAAATGCTGACATCAACCCCTTTATTAGGTAGTCTGCCACTGCTACATGGCAGCTGGAAGAATGAGGGGAGAGGCGCCCGCCACCCCCAGCAACACAGAGCTCGCCCCCATTGTGATGTGACTGCCCTCCCGATGCAATAACATCGGGCCCACATCTAGTTACATCATAAAATGCAGTTTCCTTGCAGCCACCACTAGAGGCAGTACGCTATCAGCTCGTAGGCTCCACCTGGTGGTGGATTCAAACAGAGCTTTCCAACTGTGATCAAAATCATTTTGCAGATTAATCAACACATTTTTTGGACTTACAGTATTTAGGTTAAAATTGATGTTGAAAACTGGACATTCCCTTTTATCTCCTCATTTTGGAAAGGTTATATTCACCATTTATTTCTTCGTAGATTTTGTGTGTGTCTCCATATTACTTTGAATATGCCAAGAAGTGCATCGTACATGAGTCTCTCCCAAGATTTCTCCTCCATAAATCACGGCAGTTTGTTGCTCCTCGTATGTGAAGTCATGCTCTCCAAGTCAAGCATCTTAGAAAACAAACAGCCGATGTCTCCTCTCATATTTCGTGTGCATTGACTACAATAAAGGGTCAGTGTATCCTGCGAGGAATTGTTTACTAGCGGAGTAATGAAAACCTCCTGACTGACGTGAACATACAAATTATTTATTTAGGTCCCAGTTGTAAGCCGACTTGTCAGAAGATGGCTCCAAATTAAAACCAAAAGTGAAGCATTTCAGTGTCTTTCATGAGTTCTGCTCTGGACATTGTACCATTATTTTGTAAATCTGATATTTTGACGTGACACAATCGCTATATCACTTAGTAAAACCAGACTCATTTTCAAAAGCCAGTCAACCAAGATACAGCATGAAAGGGACAATCCTTACTTGTTAGGCTTTGTGCACACTGGACGTGTGACGCCCCACTGGTCGGGATGCCATGGAGGGGTACTACACCCAAGCAAGAGTGTGTAGTATTACTGTGACCAAGGTAATTGGGATGGTGCATAAGGGATCCTCACAACACCCATTCATACACACCCTAGCATAGAGGACAGTGGGTGAACCCGCTGCAGAGAAGACCCAGTCCTGTGGGAGGAGTTAGGTGGGTAGAAAAGTGTATGGGTGGCAGGACAGTTAGAACAGTGAGTGAAGAACAGTTGAAGAGAGCAGGATGACAGGAAGATCGTCGTGACAGGAGAGACACCCTAGGGGCACCAGGCGTTGCAGTGCACCCGAATCCGGACCAGTACTACTACTTCTGACTGGAGAGGTCTGGTCCCGGGCAGAGGACCAACTCTGAATACGGACAAAGACCCGACACATCCCTTGAAAAGGCATACCGAACAAGGGTCAGTGGAACCTAAAATGGAGTCTTCCACCGAAGACCTGTGGGAGCTGGCTTGAGGCTCTATGCGCGGAGGCGCTACACGGTAGAAGGAGAAGAGAACGCAGTGAGGGACCAGCAGGGAACGGCAGGCACACCAATGAGAATCCTAAGTGAAACACCAGGTTCCCTGGTGACTACCCATGCCAGTAAGACCCGAGTGACTGTAACATCTGCTAATTTGACTGAGGTACTGCCAGTAAACCCGTTTAGAGTTAAAGACTGTGTGACGTACCTTTATTTATCTCGCCTGATGAGCCGCACACTTGCTGCAGTAAAAAGGACAAGTGACTGAGCTGTGAGGTAAGCTGCCTCCCAGTGTAAAAACAACTACTACAACTGCCCCGGGGGTCTAGCTCCACCTACGGAGAGCGTAACCATCTTGCTGCCCGAACATCACCACGGAGGTCTGACCCGCAGCATCGGTAACCATACCGGAACCGTAGGTGGCATCACAAACTATTTTTATTGACTCTTTTCAGTGACCACCACGTCCACAGGAGCGACCACAGGCCCCAGTAACATCCGCCGTGAACTATAATGCCCAGAACCAGGTACCCCACGGCCCTGGGGCGGGTCAGATGTTTGTGCTGCGTTTTTGGTGATCTGTTTCTGCAGCACAAACGTAACTCTCACAGCATTTACAGTCAAGTATATGAAATTTTAAAAATGCTGTGCCCACATGTGCATTTTTATGTGAACAGTTTTTGCTGTAGAAATTGGATGCACTCAGCAGCAGGACCTGCGCAAAGTGACTTACAGGACCTGGATATGTGACCCAGCCTGAGTCATATGTCCAGGTCCTGATGGTGCCTGGAAGAAAGACATCAACGGGAATCGCTGTGGTACCACTGGTGAGGGTAATAAAGTTTGTATGCTTCTGTCTGTGTTTGTGTGCGTCTGTCTGTGTGTGTGTGTCTGTGTATGTAGCTGTGTGTGTCTGTGGGCCTGTCTGTGTGTGTGTCTGTGTGTGTGACTTTGTTAGGTCCCTAAGGAAAGAGCTGGGTTTTGGCTCCGAAACGCGTTGGAGTTAAAGCCCTCATTGAATGACAACTGTGTTTTCCTCATCTTATTTTACCATATGTGCAGTGCGGATCCAGGAAGCACTGTCCTTTCATCTGTGTGTGTGTCTGCGTGTGTCTGTCTGTGTGTGTGTCTGTGTATCTGTGTGTGTGTTTGTGTTGTGTGTCTGTTTGTATGTGTGTGTTGTGTGTATGTCTGTGTATGTGTGTGTCTGTGTTGTCTCTGTGTGTGACTGTGTGTGTACAATAGTCTAGATTGGTACTTTGGCACACAGAAAATGTGAAAAAAGTCGGTAGACTATAATGATTAATGTCCAGTATTTTATTGCTCACCCTAGTGCAACACAGTTCAAAATTTATTTCACTGACGTTTCGACTCAACAGTCTTTATCAAAGTATAGTTATCTGGAATTGATATGTATAAAGAAACATAAAATCAGCAAATGACATCATGCATATGTAGCGCCCAGGCTTTGGAGTACTCGGGTGTCAGGCGGCAAGGGTTAACTCTCCGGTTGTCACGGGGGATGGCGGCCGCGCCTGACTCCGGGTCCTGGGATATCTTTTGAAAGGGGATTTTATATACAGGGGACTATTTACAGTTTGTTGTCGTGACACCACCTGCAGTGTCTGGTGAAGTAGCCGCCACAGTCTGCCGGAGGTTGGTGGTATTGCGGCTGAGATGGTGTAGTCCTCTGCAGGGAGGACTGGGACCTCCGGGGCAGCAATTCCTGTGAAAGAATAAGTTAATGCAAAGGAAGGTGCAGCAGAGTCGAGTTCACTTCACTCTCGGTACTTTACTGGAAACTTTAGCAGCATTGATTACAGTTCTCAGTTCAGCAATATGTTATAATGACAAGTAGCTAACGGGTGGCTGCAAGCGGATCCCAGGTGGTAGGATGGAACCCTTGATGTGTGGCTCTCTCTCCCGTCTTTTCCTTCCTGCTTCCCAGTAATTTGTATGAAGTCTGATCCCGTAAAGCGAACCTGACCTCCTGCTGTCTCTCTCTTCTCGCTCCCGTCGGATTACCTTCTGCTGGCCGCCGAACCATCAAGCAATGCCTGGTACCCTCTTTTGGTCACTTAAGAGCCTGGGCAGTATATAGATATACTCCTCAGATCTTCAGATTTTCTGTGGTCCTTGGAGGACCCCACAGGTGCGGGCTCCGGTGCCTGGTGAGCTGTTGTGGTTAGACCTTCTCAAGTCCTTTCCTTTCCCACACTGGCTGTCTGCACCTGGGATCTGTCTTTCTCCACTCTCCTGATCCCTCAGCCGAGAGACCCTCTCCTTGCTCCTTCAGGCTCACTGCCCGACCGTCCTCCTTGGAGGCAAAAGACCTCCTTTCTACCCCTGGAAGTGGTTTTGTTCCCTCCCGGGTACTTCCCACTGTGTGATCTAGTGTGGGATGCTGGTCTATGGGTCCCACCCATCATCCCAGAATCTGCTTGCAGCTGGAGCATCTGCACCACTTTTATGGATTCAGTACCCCTCTGTGACGCCTGCTAGCAGGGCGCCACACATACAGTAATTGAGATATAGAAATAGTGTGACAACCAACACTGCACATAATACATAATTAAAGATATATTGAAGTGACGTCATATAAGAAGTGATTAGTAATAGGTGCATAAAGTACAATGCATATAGGTATAAAGGAAAAAGGATATGAAAACTGGATAGAGTAGACTGGTGACACAGTGGCCGGTATAAAACCTTAATAATATAGAAATAAATGTCACCCCAAGAGAGCGGTACATAAAGTGTAATGGAGAATATAATTGATATATTACCAATAGGGGCTAGGGAGCAAGGCCAGAGTTCAGTATTAGTGGAGTCGTAGTTAACCCTCTCCTGGAGAATAAAGAAATGTTTAAAGTAAGTTAATATCGAGTTAGACTTATGCAGTGTGGGTTATGGATCCTGCTCAGGGGCGTAACTACAATAGGTGCAGGGGTTGCAATCGCACCCGGGCCCTGCAGAAAAAGACTAATGCTATTAAAGATTTGCAATAATTGGGGGCCCCATTGGAGCTTTCGCATCCGGGCCCCTGGGCCTGAAGTTACACCACTGGTCCTGCAGTGTAATGGTAACAAATAGTGAAAACACTGAGCACAGTAGCAGAACTAGTGCGACGCAGCACAGTGCACTTTCCATCACAAGGTAACACATTTGCACTTCATGATCTGCCCTAGTTCTCCGGCTGTGCTCGGTGTTTTCACTATTTGTTATCATTACACTGCAGGATCCTTCCTTATAATTCCTGGCCGTAACTTCAACTATAAGCACCAAAAGGTATTGTTACCTGGGTTCTCCTCTCACATAAGTCTAACTCGATATTAACTTACTTTAAACATTTCTTTATTCTCCAGGAGTTGGTTAACTACTACTCCAATACTCCTTAGAAGGGTCCTTAACAAAAACTTAGTGAAGAAGCTGTCTACCGCTGGAAAACCATTTCTTAAAGGGAACATGTCACGAGGTCAAGAGTGGCCAGTTTTTGGGCTTTTATTTACCCTCCCGGATCCCCTGACTATTTTGTTTTTTGTGTTTTATAAATCCGCAATATGGTTGCAGAGCTTTCGGCCATTTTATTCAGTGCTCATTTTCATGGCCTTTTCTATGTGGGCGGCGCTCATAGGGTAATTATGCAGAGCTACCTGAAGACACGCCCCCTAGAGAATCCTGTGAGCCACGCCTCCTTAAAAAACACCATAAAGATTAGCACTAAATAAAAGGCCCATATCTCTAGAACCATATGTCAGATTAAAAAAATAAGATCCTATGTATTTAGGGGAGCAGCCAGAATGAAAAACAGCTGGCTCCTTTTTATGGGTTCTCTTAATGGTACCTCCATTACCCTCCTATTGTTAGTGCAGTGTGTCAAGGTGGTCACATGGCATTGCTGTGTCATGTGACCACTGCAGCTGATAGCTGGAATAAAGAAGGTCGCAGGCTATTTCTTTTGTGCTCTGCAGACTGGTGCACTTAAGCAGGGGTTACCTAATATTAGACAACCCCTTTAAGAAGGTATTCACCTACTGGCATCACCCATCTATTGAATATTATTGGAAAACAAACCTCGCACTGTCTTACTATAAAGGAGTGGTCAGTACCCGGACGCTCCTGCCCTAAAGACACCAACTGCACTATGTGATTTAATGTTCTGCATAATTCTATACTGTATATTATGATGTATATCTACTTATATAATCCGCAGTTGGGAATTCGGGCGTTGTCGCCGAATCCCAACATGCTTTGCGGGACTGCGAGTGATGACGCACAGCGTCATCACGAGCCGCAGACCCGCACCACTGTAAAAAAAAAAAAAAAAAGTGAGTGCTCACCTCTCCCCGAGCCCCCGCCGCCTCCTGCCGTCTTCCTCCAAGCTTCCGGTGGCTGCCGCAGGCTCCGAGTGTCTGCAGAGCTCTTCTACTGCAGTTCAAGGACCTGTGGTGATGTCACAGTCACGTGACACCAGGTTACTCCAGCCTCACAGCCTCCTCCAGCCTCACAGCCTCCCCATCCTCACTGCCTCCTCCAGCCTCGCTGTCTCCTCCAGCCTCACATCCTCCTCCAGCTTCACAGCCTCCCCATCCTCACAGCCTCCTCCAGCCTCACAGCCTCCACCAGCCTCACAGCCTCCCCATCCTCACAGCCTCCTCCAGCCTCACAGCCTCCTCCAGCCTCACAGCCTGCTCCAGCCTCACAGCCTCCCCATCCTCACTGCCTCCTCCAGCCTCACTGTCTCCTCCAGCCTCACATCCTCCTCCAGCCTCACAGCCTCCCCATCCTCACAGCCTCCTCCAGCCTCACAGCCTCACAGCCTCCTCCAGCCTCACAGCCTCTCCATCCTCACAGCCTCCTCCAGCCTCACAGCCTCCTCCAGCCTCACACCCTCCTCCAGCCTCACAGCCTCCTCCAGCCTCACAGCCTCCCCATCCTCACTGCCTCCTCCAGCCTCACTGTCTCCTCCAGCCTCACATCCTCCTCCAGCCTCACAGCCTCCCCATCCTCACAGCCTCCTCCAGCCTCACAGCCTCCCCATCCTCACAGCCTCCTCCAGCCTCACACCCTCCTCCAGCCTCACAGCCTCCTCCAGCCTCACAGCCTCCCCATCCTCACTGCCTCCTCCAGCCTCACAGTCTCCTCCAGCCTCACATCCTCCTCCAGCCTCACAGCCTCCCCATCCTCACAGCCTCCTCCAGCCTCACAGCCTCCCCATCCTCACAGCCTCCTCCAGCCTCACAGCCTCCTCCAGCCTCACACCCTCCTCCAGCCTCACAGCCTCCTCCAGCCTCACAGCCTCCCCATCCTCACTGCCTCCTCCAGCCTCACTGTCTCCTCCAGCCTCACATCCTCCTCCAGCCTCACAGCCTCCCCATCCTCACAGCCTCCTCCAGCCTCACAGCCTCCCCATCCTCACAGCCTCCTCCAGCCTCACACCCTCCTCCAGCCTCACAGCCTCCTCCAGCCTCACAGCCTCCCCATCCTCACTGCCTCCTCCAGCCTCACAGTCTCCTCCAGCCTCACATCCTCCTCCAGCCTCACAGTCTCCCCATCCTCACAGCCTCCTCCAGCCTCACAGCCTCCTCCAGCCTCACAGCCTCCTCCAGCCTCACAGCCTCCCCATCCTCACAGCCTCCTCCACCCTCACATCCTCCTCCAGCCTCACAGCCTCCTCCAGACTCACAGCCTCCTCCAGCCTCACACCCTCCCCATCCTCACAGCCTCCTCCAGCCTCACTGCCTCCTCCAGCCTCACTGCCTCCTCCAGCCTCACAGCCTCTTCCAGCCTCACAGCCTCCCCATCCTCACAGCCTCCTCCAGCCTCACATCCTCCTCCAGCCTCACAGCCTCCTCGAGCCTCACAGCCTCCTCCAGCCTCACAGCCTCCCCATCCTCACAGCCTCCTCCAGCCTCACAGCCTCCCCATCCTCACAGCCTCCTCCAGCCTCACAGCCTCCTCCAGCCTCACAGCCTCCTCCAGCCTCACAGCCTCCCCATCCTCACAGCCTCCTCCAGCCTCACAGCCTCCTCCAGCCTCACATCCTCCTCCAGCCTCACATCCTCCTCCAGCCTCAGTGCCTCCTCCAGCCTCACAGCTTCCTCCAGCCTCACAGCCTCCTCCAGCCTCACAGCCTCCCCATCCTCACAGCCTCCTCCAGCCTCACTGCCTCCTCCAGCCTCACTGCCTCCTCCAGCCTCACTGCCTCTTCCAGCCTCACAGCCTCCCCATCCTCACAGCCTCCTCCAGCATCACAGCCTCCTCCAGCCTCACAGCCTCCCCATCCTCACAGCCTCCTCCAGCCTCACAGCCTCCTCCAGCCTCACAGCCTCCCCATCCTCACTGCCTCCTCCAGCCTCACAGTCTCCTCCAGCCTCACATCCTCCTCCAGCCTCATAGCTTCCCCATCCTCACAGCCTCCTCCAGCCTCACAGCCGCCTCACAGCCTCCCCATCCTCACAGCCTCCCCATCCTCACAGCCTCCCCATCCTCACAGCCTCCTCCAGCCTCACAGCCTCCTCCAGCCTCACAGCCTCCCCATCCTCACAGCCTCCTACAGCCTCCCCAGCCTCATAGCCTCCCATCCTCACAGCCTCTCCAGCTCACATCCTCCTCCAGCCTCACATCCTCCTCCAGCCTCACACCCTCCTCCAGCCTCACAGCCTCCCCATCCTCACAGCCTCCTCCAGCCTCACAGCCTCCTCCAGCCTCTCACCCTCCTCCATCCTCAGCCGCACTACCTGACACCGCTGCCATCCTGCCAACCGTCGGCCCCGCACCATCGCCACCGCCCTCACGCCCTCCGCGAGGTCCATGCTGCCCGGATGCCGCCGGAGCCTTCTGCCCCTCGCCACTCTCTCACCGCTGGGCTCTCAATGTCGCCATGCTGCTGGAGTAGCGGTCTACGGGCTGTGGCCGGGTGCCGGGAGCCAGGGACGTCGTCCTGTGGCCGCCAACAGCCAATGGGAGTGAGCGGACCGTGTCAGCCTGCAAAGCCTGACACGCCCCGCTCACTCCCATTGACTGCCCCTGCAAGCGGATTGGGCGCTGTGTTGTACACACAGGACGCCCATCCCATTGCCCAGGACTTGGCGTCCTAGACCAATCGGATGACCGTCCTGTCTTTACCACACACCGCCCAATCCGCTCCTTCCGCTCAGGTCACATGTGTGACCTGAGGGCAAGAACTGATCCCTCTCTGCATCACCCAACCCGCCGCAGAGGACAATGCCGTGTGACTGGGGCTGCGATCAGCCCCAGCATGCAGCCACGTCCTGCCGCCGAACGGTGATGTCACCCCTCCAGCCGCATCTCTCCTCACCCCTCCAGCCAGACCTCTCCTCACCCCTCCATCTGGACCTCTCCTCACCACTCCAGCCTCTGCTCTCCTCACCCCTCCAGCCTCTGCTCCCCTCACTCCTCCAGCCTCCCGCCACATCATACTCTGCTATCCACAGAGCCCCCTCTATACTCTGACACCCACAGAGCCGCCTGTATACTCTCCTACCCACACAGCCACCTGTATACTCTGCTACCCACAGAGCTGCCTCTATACTCTGCTACCCACAGAGCCGCCTCTATACTCTGCTTCCCACAGAGCCGCCTGTATACTCTCCTACCCACAGACCCGCCTGTATTCTCTGCTACCCACAGAGCCGTTTCTATATTCTGCTACCCACACAGCCGCCTCTATACTCTGCTACCCACAGAGCCTTCTCTATACTCTGCTACACACAGAGACGCCTGTATAATCTGCTAACCACAAACCCGCCTGTATACTCTGCTACCCACAGAGCCGCCTGTATACTTTTCTACCCAGAGAGCCGCCTGTATATTCTGCTACCCTCAGAGCAGTCTGTATACTCTGCTACCCACAGACCCGCCTGTATAGTCTGCTACCCACAGAGCCCCATATATACTCTACTAGCCACTCACCCGCCTGTATACACACAATTCATTTCACCGCGCTCCCGATGCAATTGCATCGGGCCTTTTTACTAATATATATATATATGTAATATGTGATTGTGTCTTAAAGTGGAAAAAAGGCTGGTTTCACACTAAAACCTGCATCCCCCCGATTCCACCGCAATTCCCCACAATTAATAAACTGGATGCACCTGTACCCGTATTCTCATCGATCCATCTCATAGATCAGTGACAATATACCGGTGCGGGTGCACCCCATTGCATCTGGTTGTGTACCTTTTTTTGCTGGATCCGGTGGAAAATTACATGCCCCCTAGTGGGTGTGTCATTTCAAACTTGGTTCTGGGCATGCTCAGACCAAAAATCCAGATCCAGCACAATCCAGATTCTGCCGCATCCGGGTTCAATAGAGACTCATTGTAATTTAACCTGCAGTGCCCCGGATCTGGGGGCCCACGGTTTTGAAATGGACACCAACATCGATACGAAATGCGATTTTGGTCTCAGTGAAATAACCAAGGGGAGCCATACAGAACTGGAAACACCCAAAAGTCCCTGTGGCCCCATTGAAAGTCAAAAGAGCCGAAAATGTAGGTGGGCGCATCCAGTTTCAGCTGAATTCGCACGGATACTGAAAAACAGTAGTGTGACCCCAGCCTTAGATAGGGCATGTAGTTATAGGTAGTAAGGTTTTTCAGCTACAGGACTGTAGGACAGGCAGTAGTTAAGTAGTGAGGGTGCAGCAGCCTCCAGAGTTAGAGGGAAGACTCCATCTTTGTAGTAGTTAGTAAGTAAAGGCTGTACTAGCAGGTAGTACTGAGAGTATTAGTGTGCAAGCCAGCGAAAATACCAAGGTTGCAATAAGTGGGTGCTCGCGGTATCGGTTATAACACCATTGGTTGACAGCAGGAACGGAGCACCCAGGAAGTACTCCAAATGGGGATGTTGTCAAAGGAGTCTTTATACCAGCACTCTTGAGTTTCAGGCCCCAACTCACAGATACTCCTGATGCACCCCAGGGCTGTGGGGTACTCGGAACCAGGCTGTTAAGCAGTTCTGGGGAGTCACAGGGGTCGAAACCCGGCTTCCATGACCCTGGGTTAACTTGTTAAAGGAAGTTCTTGTCTTGATTGAGAAGGGGTGATGATAGGGAAGATTAGTTGTTACGCCACCTATGGTTTGTGTCTATTAGTGGCCAGCACTGCTGCAGAACCTCTGGGGACGATGAATGGGCACCTGGGATGGAGCGGCTCCCCGTGGGCGGAGTGGATCCCCAGGGCAGTGGATGTAGTGAGAGTGTAGGGTGCAGGATGGCAGGCGCAAAGCAACAGACAGACTCACGGTTTGTTGGTTCCTCAGTCCTTTTACTGGTGCGGTTGGAATACTGACAGGCAGTAGTAAACAAAGTCCTTGCACTTCAGGGCAACTCAGAGCTTTCCTCACCCAAAAGGTTCTGAGGCCTCCTTGCTGCACCTTGTTGGTATGCTCCTGCTGTTGCATAAGCTAAGCTGCTGGCCTTCTCTCTCTCCTGTTTGGTGCCGGTAGCTTTCCTCCACTTCCTCAGACCCCTGTTTGGGTCCCTCACGCTAGACTGCACTGTCCTGGGACAAGCTCAGAAGCTTAGCACTGCTCCAGTCCACAGGATGTCTTTCTCAGCCCTCCTAGGAGCTGAACTGACTAATTCCACCCCAGACCAGAATCTATAGGGGAGCTCACCCTGAAACCCAAGTCTTGGTCTCCCCCTTCAGGCCTGGAGGCAGAAAGGTGTTGTGTGCGGTTTCTGTCTAGTGTGGATATCCTCTGTTGCTTTCAAGTGTGACACTACCACCCGGGGGCAATAATGGCACTGTGGCACTTGGACCCTGAGGTGCCACATTCCCCTGTCAGAAGACTGACTCCAACAGTACGAGTCCTAACATAGAGACGTGTGTTGCGCCCAGGCTTTGGGGTACTCGGGTGTCAGGCCGCAAGGATTAACGCTCCTGCTCTCACGGGGGAGTGGTGGCCGCACCTGACCTTGTGTCCTGGGCCTATCTTTAAAAAAAAAGGGGTATATGTACAGGGATTATATACAAAGTTTGTCGTGACGGCACCAGCAGTGTCTGTTGAGATGCCACCTGCACCGCCACAGTCCGCCGGAGGTAGATGGTAATGTGGCTAGGGTAGTAAAGTCCTCCACAGGTAAGACTGGACCTCCGGGGCAGGTAGTGAGAAGGGGCAGCTTGTAGTGGAGATGGGATGGTATAGGAAGCATTGGAGCAGTCTGTGAGGGGCACTGGGAACGGAGAGGAATGACACACGCACACTGCAAAGTCTCTTTTACCTTTTACTGATGGCACACAGGTAAAGACGTCCAGGGCACTGACAGGTGGACAGATTGACAGTGGGTTCCCACAGCAAGTGGGTATAAGGCCTCCTCTCTTCCTGCGTAATGATCGAAGCACACTCTGCTTGCAGTCAGATTTGCCTCCTCTCTCTTTCTGATTGTGGTGACTGTCTCTCCTCTTGTGCGGTCTCCGGGTTACCCTCTCCGATCACTGCGATGCTGCACGGCTGTGTCTGGCTCCCTCTCTTGACCCACAGGGATAACTGGGTGGCCAAAGCCTCCACGGTGTGATGGGGTTTTCTGTGGTCCTAGAGTATCCCACAGGTGCGGATCCCCAATATCCGGTACTTCTTTGGGCGAACCTCTCCAAGTTCCTCACTCCCTCTTGGCTATCTGCTCCTTGCCTTCTGTCCCCACTTAGGCTTGCGGGACGTAGAAGGGACACTCCGGGTCACTGGTTCAGGCCTAACCGCGGCACCAACCACCAGGACGTCTTCACAGCTCTCCTAGCGTCTGCACACTCTGACTAACTCCTCCCCCAGCAGCAGTATTTATAGTGGATCTTGCCTAAGAGCAGCAAGTTGGGCTCCCCCTACTGTGCCGGGGTGGAAGGTGTTGCATGTAGTAGATACCTGATGGAAACCCAGCTATGCATTAGAGAAGCCTGTGGCTACCTGCGTGAGCAGGGCGCCACACATGGCATAGACCTGGGCAAACAGATCAGCACAGCATTGCACCCCTGACGAGATTCCAGTGGGTGGGATAAGCGGGACCCTAGCTAGGGAGGGCTTAATGACTATCGTGAAGGGCTGTGGTGCCAGGTAGAGTAAAAGAGTGCAGATGGATACCAGCTAATGTACCAGGAATAATGGAGCAGGCTAATGTGATGTTATTATTATTATTACTATTATTAATAATAATAATAATAAAATAAAACTTTATTTGTATAGCGCCAACATATTCCGCGGCGCTTTACAGTACAATGGTACATATAAGAAAAATTATACGATACAGAATGGTAGGTAATACAGAACAGTAGTTACATACAATAAACATAGAATCGACGTAGGAAATACAATAAAAAGGCAAAAAATAAAGGTGACCCTGCTCAAAGGAGCTTACAATCTAAGACGGGATGGGAACACAAAGTACAGGGGCTTATAACAATGAATATCTTATGTCTAAATGACTACTGTTAGGGAGAAGGATAGGCCGCCCTGAAGAGGTGTGTTTTTAGGGAGCATCTGAAGCTATGCAAGTTGTGGATGGTCCTAATTTCTTGGCGCAGAGCATTCCAGAGGATTGGTGCAGCTCGAGAGAAGTCTTGGAGTCGGGAATGGGAGGTTCGGATTAATGCCGATGTTAGTCTGAGGTCGCATTCAGACTAAAGGGGACAGGTGTGGTGGTAGACAGAGATGAGGGTCGAGAGGTAAGGAGGTGCCGCACCATGAATAGCTTTGTGGGTGACAGCGAGCAATTTGAATTGGATTCTATAGTGTACGGGTAGCCAATGTAGTGACTGGCACAGAGCAGAGACATCTGAGTAACGGTTTGCTAGATAGGTGATCCTGGCTGCTGCATTGAGGATAGACTGGAGAGGGGAAAGCTCACTGTGGGGGAGGCCAGCTAATAAAGAATTACAGTAGTCAAGGCGGGAATTAATCAGGGCCACGGTGAGGGTTTTAGTTGTTTCCATGGTGAGGAAAGGGCGAATTCTGGAGATATTCTTCAGGTGCAAGCGACAGGAGCAGGTGAGAGATTGTATATATGGGGTGAAGGAGAGATCAGCATCCATGATAACACCGAGACAGCGAGCCTGCTGATTGGGCGTTATCGTGGTGCCGCACACCGAGAGAGAGATGTCAGGTTTAGGGAGGTTGGCAGAGGGTGGGAGCAGAAGAAGTTCAGTTTTGGAAAGGTTGAGTTTCAGATAGAGAGCGGACATATATTGGAAACTGCGGTTAGACAGTCATTGGTGTTCTGTATTAGAGCAGAAGTAAGGTCAGGGAGGAAGTGTATACTTGTGTGTTATAAGCGTAAAGATGGTACTGGAAGCCAAATCTGCTGATGGTCTGTCCGATCGGGGCTGTGTAGAGAGAGAGGAGAAGAGGTCCAAGGACTGAACCCAGAGGGACCCCAATAGTGAGAGGAAGAGGGGAAGAAGTGGAGCCAGAGAATGATACACTGAAAGAGCGGTCAGAAAGATAGGAAGAGAACCAGGAGAGCGTGTCCTTGATGCCAATGGAGTGCAACATAGAGAGTAGGAGATGGTGGTCAACAGTGTCAAAAGCTGCAGAGAGGTCAAGAAGGATAAGGAGAGGATATTATATATTTATATAGCACCATTAGGTTCCATGGAGCTTTACATGTGTAAGGGCAGATGAAGAACAAAGAACTAAAATTACAACAATTAAATCATACAGGTACAGTAGGGCAGTGAATCCTGTCCACGAGGGCTCACAGTCTATAAGGGATGGGTGGGGAAACAGTAGGAAGGGAAGAGGTGAGGGTGAGATGGTGCAGCGGATTAGGTCTCATTGTGGGTTGTAGGCTTGAAGGAAGAAGGTGGGTCTTCAGGTTTTTCTTGAAGGTACCCAGGGTAGGGGAGTGTCTGATGTGGTGGGGGAGAGAGTTCCAAAGTATGGCAGATGCACGACAGAAGTCTTGTATGTGGTTGTGAGAGGAAGAAGTGAGGGGAGAAGAGAAGGAGCCCTTGAGAGGATTGCAGATTGCGTGTGGGGAGATATCATGAGATGAGGTCGGAGATGTATGGAGGGGACAGGTTGTGTATGGCCTTGTATGTCAAGCTTAGGGTTTTGAACTGGGATCTCTGGGAAGTGGGGAGCCAGTGAAGGGCTTAGCAGGGGGGAGGCAGGGGAGTAGTGGGGAGACAGGTGGATGAGTTGGGCAGCGGAATTGAGAATGGTTCGGAGAGGTACGAGGGAAGTAGCGGGGAGGCCGATGAGCAGAAGGTTGCAGTAGTTGAGGTGGGAGATGAAGTGGACAAGTGTTTTAGCTAGTGTCTTGCTCAAGATAAGAGTGGATTCGGGTAACGTTTTTGAGCTGGAGTCGACAAGCGGTGGCGAGGGCTTGGATGTGGGGATTGAAGGAGAGGAAAGAGTCGAAGATTACCCCGAGGTACTTGGCGTGGGGGATGGGTGAGAGTAAGCAGTTGTTGTCCATGTTCAGGTTTAGGAAGCGAGCAGAGAAGAAGGATGAGATGGTGGACAGGCATTGTGGAATTTTGGATAGTAGGGAGGTGATGTCGGTAGAGCTGGGTGTCATCAGCGTAGAGGTGGTATTGAAAGCCAAGGGATTCAATGAGTTGGCCTAGGCCAAGGGTGTAAATGGAGAAGAGTAGTGGTCCCAAGACTGAGCCATGGGGAACTCCAACAGATAGGTGGTGGCGAGGAGGAGGTGTGGAAGTGGATGAAGCTGAAAGTCCAGACTGTTAGGTAAGAGGAGATCCAGGAGAGGGCTAGGTCAGTGATGCCAAGAGATTCTAAAATTTGAAGTAGGAGGGAGTGGTCGATTGTGTCGAAGGCAGAAGAAAGGTCAAGAAGGATGAGGATGGAGTATGTCGCTTGCTCTTGGCGGTCAGCAGATCGTTGGCGACTTTGATTAGGGCTGTTTCGGTGGAGTGATGGGGTCGGAAACCGGATTGCAGGCGGTCAAAGAGAGAGCAGGAGGAGAGTTGAGGGGAAAGTTTGGAATAGGCGTGTTGTTCAAGTAATTTTGAGGCGAAGGGGAGGAGAGATATGAGGCGATATTTGGAGACTGCTGCAGGGTCAAGGGAGGGTTTTTTGAGGATGGGTGTGATTAGGGTGTGTTTGTGTCCTAAAGTGGAAAGTTCTGTAAAAAGACTGTTTGCTCATTGTGTGCACCATATCAAAGTGTTAATGGTACAGGGTCGGTTGTTAAACTAAAGATTATTAAAGTCTTTCTTCTCTCTGCTGAGATGCACAGGCTGCAAATGTAATACAGGGCTATGTGTGGGCTCCTGGTGTAATACAGAGGATACAGTATGTGTGTGCATAGGCTGCAATACAGGGGACTATGTTTGAGTGTGATGACCCGGTCCAGATTATGTCTGTCCCTTTAAGTACCCCCTGGACGTGAGTAACCCTGTACACTGCAGATCATTCCCTAGTCACCCCTTTACTGTTTTTAGTGAGTTTTAGATTAATTTAAAGGAAAACTGTCAGGTCAAAAATCCACATTAACTGATATCATTTTCTAATTCCTCATTCTAAACTCGCTCTATTTATGTATTTCTTTTATTTATAATCCCCTCCTATCTTCTGTCAACTTCAAATAAAGAGATTCATTCCATCTATCACTCACAGTGAATGATCCACTTAGTTCTCTACTTTCCAATCCCCATAAGATGAATATGCATGTCACATACTCACATCACTGCTCAAGACATGAGTGGGGGGGAGCTGTATCCTCCTCTCTGCTCTCTGTGTTTGCAGCATCACAAGAGGTCAAATCCAACACAAAAACCGTCACATCAGGGATACCTGCTTAGAGAAACAAATGGAGTCTAGATAAGTCAGATCTGTAATAGCTCTCTCCCTCTGTGTCCTCAACAGAACAGAAGCTACTGAAATCTGACACTGCACTGTTAGCAAAGGGAGGAGTAAGGGAGGAGAGAGGCTGCATAATTACACGACAGTTTATACATCAGTCGGACTGTTCATGTTTGCTTATAATGGAGAGGACTAATCCAGGAGCTCCCTGCAGGGTCTGAGAATGCTGATAACATGGAATCTACAAAGTGTACAATAATGATTTTACATGTTTTTAAAAGGTCTGCCCAGGCCCTATTCAAGGATAATATTAGTATCATACTGTAAAAATGACCTGACTTTGGCCTTGTCCACACACCTGCACTGTCAGTATTTAGCGCTTCTGTACTAAAATACTTTAGGCGTTTTCGGCTGAGACGCTGTCACTGGTTACCCCATGTGTATCGTGGTAACAAGTTCATACAGCAGGCTGCCCACTGTCGCTTATCCCAAGCGCACAGGGAAACCCTAGAGGGCCCCAAAGTCGCTTTGGCCTATTGAAAAATACTAATTCTACTAAAGATTTGCAATAATTGGGGGCCCCGTTGGAGCTTTCGCATCGTTGCCCATGGCTTCAAGTTACGCTACTGCTTCTCTGCATTGGCCAAAGATAAGTAGATACAGGGCCAAGGCAGAAATGATATCTTTGCACTTTGTGGAGGGAAGAAGAGATATAACACAGGGACTGTAAATAAAGTATGGTTCAGTGGAGGAGGGTAGAGGTTGTCATCAGTCACATCCATTAGGATTGACAATCTGCCATCTAGACAGCCACTGTAATACTGAGAAAAGCTAAAGGGACACATTATCCTTGACAGCTTTATCAGACTTGGACCCACACAGAGTTGATCTTAATCCAATCAAATATTCCATAAATGGAGTCAGACAAGTAGCATAATACAATTAAATGGAAGTGATCAGCAGAATATGACCTAGTTTTACATAAGGGTTTTTTGTGTTGTTTTTTTTTACATTTTTGGCAACTTTTTTTATTTCACAAATGGTCTGTAACAAAAATAAATAACAGAAATCTCTCAGTTTTGGCACTGACTACTGGGCCTTTTTTACACTCTAACTTTCTATTGTAGCAAGAAACAACACATGTACATGGTCACAATGGTCAGACCCAACCACATCTTTTGTATTGAAGTGTCTATGGAGCAAAGGTGATTGAGGAGGACCAAGATCAGTTGCGACATCACCTCTTGTGATTAGTGGATCCTGTGTTAGTGCCTGTGTATAGAGCTGAATCTTGTCATTGGAATCATTTCTCTGCTGATAAGCAAACTGTTGAAAACTCCTCCTGAAATGAGAAAGTCTACAAATGTACAATTCAACACAATAAAGTATACCATTTCACCATGAACCCATGACATACTGTCCTGCCACAGTCTCAGGACTCTGGTGGCCTTTTGCTACAGGATCAGTTTCCTTCCCTGCTGAGCCAAAGTGGTCTCTGTCCAAATGCCAATGGTTCTTATATCTTTAGTTTGTGGTTACTCTTGTATTCTCACTTATTGTGTCTCTGTCCTATCACATCTGGGGTGGGGCTGTTTATACTCTCCTTTCACCAGCTTTCTTTGCTGGCTATAATTCTATGGGGATTTCTGAGGAGTTTCAGCTCTACAGATAAGGAATTTTGCTTTTTGGCAGGGCCCAATATTGTGTTTGTTCTGTGTATTTCTCATTTACCTTCCTTACACCTATCTTTTGTTTTCTGTTAGGGTTGTAGGAGGTTACCCTTGCTTGCATTTATTATTTCTCCTTACTCCTCTTGTGCACGTGATTTATGTTTGCTCACCTCTGTTTTTTCTCTATCCCTGTACTCTTTCCTAATCCTATTTAGTTGTGTGTAGCAGCCTTCCCTCTGATTCCTCTGGAGGAAAGAGAAAGAGCTCAATGGCCTTTTAGGGAGCCTGGTCCAAGCTGTGGTATCTAGTTGTGCTGCCAGGGACATTCTAGTCTGTACAGGAACCAGTAGGTTGTGGGTGCGGCTCCAGTGGATAAGGCTTCATTTCTTCCTGTATCTGAGTGTGAGTTAATCCATGCATAACACATAGATCGCAAGCTTGAAAAAATAAAGGTGTTGTATATATATATATATATATATATATACATATATAATAATAAAACCTTATTTGTATAGCACCAACATATTCCTCAGCGCTTTACAGTACAATGGTACATATAAGAAAAATATACAATACAGAATGGTAGGTAATACAGAACAGTAGTTACATACAATAAACATAGAATCAATGTAGGAATTACAATAAAAAGGCAAAAAATAAAGGTGACCCTGCTCGAAGGAGCTTACAATCTAAGACGGGATGGGAACACAAAGTACAGGGACTTATAACAATGAATATCTTATGTCTAAATGACTACTGCTAGAGAGAAGGATAGACCGCGCTGAAGAGGTGTGTTTTTAAGGAGCGTCTGAAGCTATGCAAGTTGTGGATGGTCCTAATTTCTTGGGGTAGAGCATTCCAGAGGATTGGTGCAGCTTGAGAGAAGTCTTGGAGTCGGGAGTGGGAGGTTCGTATTAATGCCGATGTTAGTCTGAGGTCGCTTTCAGAGCAAAGGGGACGGGTGGGGTGGTAGACAGAGATGAGGGTAGAGAGGTAGGGAGGTGCCGCACGATGAATAGCTTTGTGGGTGACAACAAGCAATTTGAATAGGGTCCTATAGTGTATGGGCAGTCAATGCAGTGACTGGCACAGAGCAGCAGAGCAGCAATATATATACATATATATTACCATCTAAGTCAACCAATCATCCTACAGTGTTGTTGTAGAGAAAGGCAAATATCCTTCTTGAAAAAAGAAGACAGAAAATAATTTCTCACTGATTCCAAATATAGAGATAAAATTAGAGGCTGTTCTCACTTTTGTATCGGGAGGTGACCGGGTTGATGACATTACATCTATTGACACCTCTCGGGTCTCCTGCATGATTGACAGACATCATGCAGCTTTTCTACATGAATAGGACAGGCGTCTTCGTCCCAGAAAGTATCAGTACACATGATATCATGGTTCCCGCCTGCCTGACGTGAATGCAGCTGGAAAATCCCTTTAAATCCTTGGATCATGGGTCATTCTCCCCTAATTCAGTGCATATGACTCAAAATAATATATATTTTTAAGAAAGACATGCAGGCACCTTTAAAAGTTATTTCAACTAAGTAACCATAACACAACAGTCTCACTGCATCCAGCCTCGTTTTCTTGGATCCTATAATATTATTTACCTTGGCAGCAGCTGCCTGACACTGGTTGCTAAAGATCAGTTTGCTGTCTGTCCACTAATATTCCCCAGTCCTTTTCCCTGGCAGTTTTATCCATGTTTATCCCCTTCTCCTAGGGCATTTTGTATATTAATTACTTTACACCACTTAGGATCATATCCAAAACATTTTACTATTTTATTTATTTCTTTTACAAAATTCCAGCAAAGTATTGTCCTTTGCTGGAGAACAAATACTATCATCTTGTTGGCCTGTACATCCTATGCATAGTATTATATCCTTATTTTATTATTTTGTAGATATTCTAAGGTTCATTAACTCCCCCATCCCTGTAGACATTAGGTCTTCTGGCTTCTAATAGAAGGTAAAAGAACATTTTGTAACTGTATTGCGTTAGTATTGTTAGTAATGTTCCTATATGGAGGATATGAAAAGTCTACACCAATTTCCAATTTCATCCATTCAGTCTTGTTTCACTGTTGGATACTATGTGAACCATTTTCCTTCAAGCTTCTCTGTTTGTCACAGCATCCTTCCGTTCTCTGATGTTCATTCCTGTATCTACCATGATGGCGTCCAGCCAGCGGGTCTTGGGTGTTCCGCGCCTTCTGTAGCCATTGACCATACCAAGCATGATGTCCTTCTCCAGAGATTTGCTCTAATGACATGGCCGAAGTAAGACAGTTTCGATTTTATGACTTTTCGTTCCTGGGATGTCTGTGGATTGACATGTTCCAGAACAGCCTTATTTATGATCTTGGCTGTCCACCGGTTTCGTAGGAGTCTCCTCCAGCACCACAGTTTGAAGAAATCGTTTTTTCTTTAACCACCCTTTGTCAAGGTCCACGTCTCACACCCGTACATAGTGATTGTGAATGCAATGGCTGTAACCAATTGTCGTTTGCTGGTGATCAAGATGTCCTTGTACTTCCACATTTGCTCCATGTTGTCACGGGTGGCACGGATGACAGGGTGGAGGCCACGCGCAGACGATCCCAGCGTTTGGCCCATCAGCCATAATGGTGGAGGATGGTCCGTCTCTTTCAGAGGCATTTACCTTCTGTGTTGATGGAGAGAAGGTGTGATGAGATCTCTCTATTATGGGGAGACGGCTGTGGAGGTCTTGCGCTCGGTCTGGTTTTATCCACCAATGTTGTAGGTCACTAGGACCCAGCAGACTCCTTCCACCTTTATAAGGAGGTTCATTACCCTTCCTCGGTGCAGGTGATAGTTCCTTGTGCACACTTTATCCTTGCTCCAGCAGAAGCTGAGATTGTGGAGGTTGCTGTGCTCTGCTGTCAGATAAGTGTTTCCTTTTCCCAAATGTCTGTCTTCCCTGGTGTTTGTCTTTAGTTGATAGTGGAGGGGTCTAGTGAACCTCTCCATCTGATCCTTAGATAGGATAGATCTAGGATCAGAGAGGGACGAGGTTCGTGGTCGGCGACAGTTGAGGAGACTGTATAGGGACGTTAGGGCAGACAGGGTCAGCTCTAGGAAGTCTAGGGGTCACCGTCTCCTTCTTGTGCCCTTAGCATTAGGGACTCCTGATTCCCCCCCCCCCGTCGTTATCCTACGCTGGGTGTCTTCCCCACTCCCAGCGTGACATTATCACCTGCCATAACTGTAAGTGAAGGAAGGGGAGGATTTGATTTTCCTTCCTTTCCTTATGGATCCTGTGTCTGCTTTGGCCCAGCAGCTGCAGACCTTGTCTTTGGAGGTTGCGGACCTTCGGTCGGCTCTGCAGGGACCACAACCGCAAAATGGTGTCTTGGGGAATCAAGCAGTGGGTCCGGCCAGACCGGAACCTAAGGTTGCCCTCCCTGACAGGTTTTCAGGAGGCAGAGACAAATTTACTGTGTTCAAAGAGGCCTGTAAATTATACTTTAAGCTTAAGCCGTATTCCACTGGTGATGAGCAGCAGCGGGTAGGAATTATTATATCATTGCTGCAGGGGGATCCCCAATCCTGGTCTTTCTCTCTGCCACAGGACTCTACTTGTCTCCAGTCTGTGGATGGATTTTTTGACGCCTTAGGCCTCATATATGATGACCCTGACCGTGTCTCTTTGGCTGAATCCAAATTGCGCCATCTCCACCAGGGGACTCGGTCGGCGGAATCATATTGGTCTGAGTTCCGCAGGTGGGCTATGGACACAAAGTGGAACGATCCGGCTCTCAGGAGTCATTTTTGCCAGGGTCTTTCAGAAAGACTGAAGGATGCCCTGGCAGTGTATGAGACCCCTCCGTCCCTGGAGGCAGCTATGTCGTTGGCTATTCGCATGGATAGACGCCTCCAGGAGCGGAGGGGTAGACCTCCTGCAACTGGGAGCCCTTCTCATGGTGGTTCCTTGTTGCCGGGTGGTCACTCGGAGGGCGAGTCATTTCTCCCAAGGGGGGAGGAACCTATGCAGCTTGGAGGAGCGGCGGCCTCGAGGCTCTCCTCCGGTGCCTCCCGGGGCAGGGGGAAGGGGGTCTGTTTTTTCTGTGGGAAAGGAGACCATTTTATCGGGGCCTGTCCCTACGCTCCTAAACGGACTAGGGTGCCGGGACCTCATGTGACTATGGGGGGGGTGGAGGTGGTCGAGCGGGAGGTGTGTGTATCCTCCGTTTGTACTTCCCATTTTCTCCTGAGTGCAGAGGTGGCGCTAGAGAGCAAAACGGAAGGCATTTCTGTGTTTGTGGATAGTGGTGCGGGGATCTGCATGGTGGATGCTCGTTTTGTACACGCTCATGGGCTTAACCGCTGTTTATTGTCTCGCCCCATCCGTATCTATGCCATCGACTCAGCCCCTCTTGCTCAGGGTAGTCTCACACATATCGTACATAACATTAAGTTAACGGTTGGATCCCAACATCAGGAGACGTTATCTTGCTATGTCTTAGACGGTCTCCCCGCTCCCATTGTCCTGGGCTTGCCATGGTTGATTAAACATAATCCCGTAGTGGATTGGCAGTCCAGGGACATTGTGGAATGGAGTGATTTTTGTTCAGAGAATTGTTTGGCTACATCCCTTTCGGTGGTATCTGCTGAATCTCTGCCCCCATTCCTATCGGAGTATGAGGATGTGTTCTCAGAGAAGGGGTGCCGAGACTTGCCCCCTCATCGGGCATATGATTGCCCTATCAACCTCGTTCCCGGAGCTAAACTGCCCAAAGCTAGGATGTTTACTATATCTGGACCCGAAAGACAAGCAATGAAGGATTTCATTTCTGAAACTCTGGAGACGGGACACATTAGGCCCTCCACGTCGCCGGTTGCGGCTGGTTTCTTTTTTGTGAAAAAAAAAGATGGGGGCCTCCGTCCTTGTTTGGATTTTCGGGAATTGAATCGGATTACTGTCCGTGATCCATACCCCCTCCCTCTGATCCCTGATTTATTTAGTCAGGTTGTGGGTGCCAAATGGTTCTCCAAGTTGGATTTGAGGGGGGCCTACAACCTGATTAGGGTCAGAGAGGGGGATGAATGGAAAACTGCGTTTAATACTCCGGACGGCCATTTTGAAAGTCTCGTAATGCCGTTCGGGCTCACTAACGCCCCGGCGGTTTTCCAACATTTTGTCAATGATATTTTCCATCATTTGGTGGGTAGATTTGTAGTTGTTTACTTGGACGATATCTTGATCTATTCTCCCGATATGGAGACGCATCAGTCCCATGTCAAACAGGTGTTGCAGGTCTTACGGGACAACAAACTGTATGCTAAACTCGAGAAATGTGTTTTCGCCGTTCAGGAGGTTCGTTTTTTGGGGTACCTCTTGTCACCGTTGGGTTTCCGGATGGATCCGGAAAAGGTCCGGGCGGTGCTAGATTGGGAACAGCCGGACAATCTACGGGCATTGCAACGCTTTTTGGGGTTTACCAATTTTTACCGTAAATTTATTAAGAACTATTCGGTACTGGTGACGCCTCTTACGGACATGACTAGGAAGGGGACGGATTTTTCTGAGTGGTCTGATTCTGCTCGCCAGGCTTTTTCCTCCCTGAAGCGTTGTTTTGCTTCCGCGCCTGTTCTTTGTCAGCCCGATCTTTCTCAGCCCTTCATTGTGGAAGTGGATGCGTCTGAGGTGGGGGTGGGGGCTGTGTTGTCGCAGGGCCCTTCGCCTGGGAGATGGGTGCCCTGTGCGTTCTTCTCCAAGAAGTTGTCTTCGGCCGAGAGGAATTATGATGTGGGTAATAGGGAGCTGTTGGCTATTAAGTTGGCTTTTGAGGAATGGCGGCACTGGCTGGAGGGGGCTGTCCATCCCGTCACGGTTATTACCGACCATAAGAACCTGTCTTACCTTGAGTCCGCCAGGCGTCTCAATCCCCGGCAGGCCAGGTGGTCTTTGTTTTTCACGAGATTTAATTTTACCGTCACCTACCGTCCGGGGGTTCAGAATGTGAAGGCGGATGCATTATCGCGTAGTTTTCCGGGTGGTAGTACTCATGAGAGTCCCGTCCCCATCTTGCAGGAGGGGGTGGTTGTTTCTGCTCTTTGCCCTGATCTGGAGGGGGAGGTGTTGAAGGTTCAGGGGGGCGCCCCTGCCTCCTGCCCTTCTGGGAGGCTTTTTGTGCCGTTCTCTTTGCGCCTCAGGGTGCTGTCAGAGCATCACGACTCTGTACTGGCGGGGCATCCGGGCGGTAGGGCCACTTTCGATCTCTTGTCTCGTCGCTTTTGGTGGCCGGGGTTGAGGAAGGACGTAGCGGAATTCGTATCCGCCTGTGGGGTGTGTGCACGTGCTAAGGTTCCGCATACCCGTCCGTCTGGGTCTCTCGTGCCATTGTCTATTCCTGAGAGGCCATGGACACATTTGTCAATGGATTTTATCACCGATCTTCCGGCGTCTGCGGGCAAGACGGTGGTACTGGTAGTAGTAGATAGATTCAGTAAGATGGTTCGCTTTGTGGCACTGCCCGCACTTCCTAATGCTCGGACTCTGGCACAGGTGTTCGTAAGTGAGATTGTGAAACTTCATGGGGTTCCCTCCGATGTGGTTTCTGATCGCGGTACTCAGTTCGTCTCCAAATTTTGGAAGGCTTTTTGTACACGTTTGGGGATAACGTTGTCCTTTTCTTCTGCTTTTCATCCTCAGTCTAATGGTCAAACCGAACGTGTGAATCAGAATTTGGAGACTTACCTGAGGTGTTTTGTCTCTGACCATCAGGAGACTTGGGCAAATTATTTGCCCTTGGCCGAATTCGCCCTTAATAATCGTCTTCAGGAGTCCACTGGCAAGTCACCGTTCTTCGGTGCATATGGGTTTCATCCTCAGTTTGGTACTTTTAGCGGTACGAGTCCTTCCGGAGTTCCGGAGGAGGACCGTTTTACCTCGTCCCTCTCCTCGGTTTGGCGGGGTGTACAGCGTAGCTTGAAGCTCTTAGGTGACAGGTACAAGCGTATGGCTGACAGGAAGCGTGCGCCAGGTCCGGACCTATGTGTGAATGACTACGTGTGGTTGTCTACCAAGAATGTGAAGTTGAAGGTGCCCTCTTGGAAGTTGGGGCCCAGGTTTATTGGCCCCTATAGGATAACCGCCGTTATCAATCCCGTGGCGTTTCGTCTTGCGTTGCCTCCTGCTCTTAAGATTCACGATGTGTTTCACAGGTCGCTCCTCAAGCCGTATGTGCCGTCGTCTAACCCATCTCCTTTGCCTCCTGAGCCCATCTGTGTGGCGGGGAATCTGGAATTCGAGATCTCGAGGGTGGTTGATTCTCGCATGTTGCGCCGTTCTCTTCAGTATTTGGTGCACTGGAGGGGGTACGGTCCTGAGGAGCGGATGTCGGTGCCGGCGTCGGAGGTGTCCGCCGCAAGGCTGGTCCGCGCTTTTCACCGTTCCCATCAGGATAAGCCTGGTCCTGAGTGTCCGGGGGCCACTCGTAGGAGGGGGGGTACTGTCACGGGTGGCACGGATGACAGGGTGGAGGCCACGCGCAGACGATCCCAGCGTTTGGCCCATCAGCCATAATGGTGGAGGATGGTCCGTCTCTTTCAGGGGCATTTACCTTCTGTGTTGATGGAGAGAAGGTGTGATGAGATCTCTCTATTATGGGGAGACGGCTGTGGAGGTCTTGCGCTCGGTCTGGTTTTATCCACCAATGTTGTAGGTCACTAGGACCCAGCAGACTCCTTCCACCTTTATAAGGAGGTTCATTACCCTTCCTCGGTGCAGGTGATAGTTCCTTGTGCACACTTTATCCTTGCTCCAGCAGAAGCTGAGATTGTGGAGGTTGCTGTGTTCTGCTGTCAGATAAGTGTTTCCTTTTCCCAAATGTCTGTCTTCCCTGGTGTTTGTCTTTAGTTGATAGTGGAGGGGTCTAGTGAACCTCTCCATCTGATCCTTAGATAGGATAGATCTAGGATCAGAGAGGGACGAGGTTCGTGGTCGGCGACAGTTGAGGAGACTGTATAGGGACGTTAGGGCAGACAGGGTCAGCTCTAGGAAGTCTAGGGGTCACCGTCTCCTTCTTGTGCCCTTAGCATTAGGGACTCCTGATTCCCCCCCCCCCGTCGTTATCCTACGCTGGGTGTCTTCCCCACTCCCAGCGTGACACATGTTTATCATTGCCACATGACCCGTAGCAAGCCGCTGCCTGATTTCAGCAGTACAGCTGCCATTACAGTCAAGAGGGACCCCAGGAAGGTGAAACTGTCTAGAATTTCATCTTCAAATTCCCCTTCTCGCTGGCGGTAGTCATTATCTTTGTCAACTTCTTGCTGTCTTCACTGAGCTTTAATGTCAGCTCCCTCAGATCCTTCCCAATTTCAGCCAAAAAGGTGGTATCATCTGGGTATCTCAGGTTGTTAATGAACCTTCTACCTAACCTCACATCAACTGTTGATTCATTCAAGTCGCGCTTCCTCACGATCACTTCCGTGTAGAGGTAGAAGAGGAAAGGTGAGGGGATGTAGCCTTTTCTTGTGCCCTTCTTGATCTTAAAATATTCTGTGTCCCCAAATCTCATCGAAGACTTCTAGGGACAAGTCCAAAGTGCACTCGATGGTATCCCGAAGCAAGTCTACAAACCCCTGTGAAAATGCCAGATTTTTGTCTTGTAAAAAAATCATACCAAGAAGAATCATACCTCCCCAGCTCCTCTCCCCCTCCCAAGCAGGGGCGGACTGGCCCAGGTGGCAGGGAGGCAAGTGCCCCCCGGGCTGGTGGTATAGCCCTTATCTAGGGCCGCCCCCCACAGAAATGGGTCGGCCGGCGGCGCTTTTTGGCTGGTGCTGTGAAAGTACAGCAGACGGGGCACCAAAAAACTCTGACAGCACCCCACCCCCTCGTCCACCAAAAAACTCTGCCAGCAAACCCCCTCCCTGTCCCCCCGGTGCTCACCTAAAGGCTGCCAGAAAAAAACTGCCACCCGGACAGTTAATGTCGCCAGCCAGCCCCTGCTCCCAAGACTGACTATTATTTTCTTTACGTCACATGTCGTATTTACTGCATTATCCAACCCTGCATATGTATATATGTGTGTGTTCAGAATTTGTCTCATTATTAGCCTGTTGAAGGGGCCGTAGAGTCTCAAAAGCTTGCTTTGCTTACCATCTTATCAGTTCGCCATTGAAAGGTATCAACCACTGAGGATCCTCAGATTCTAATATTTTTCTATCTACTGGCTAACACGGTACACACATTTTTTACCATGCCAAGAACAAGTATTTCAGCCATTTTTCTACCATAATCTGTACAATTCAATTTAAAATGAATCTGAAATCTTTTAAGGCGTAAAAAGAAATAACTAAAATAATGGTATAAATATACACACCCTTAACCTAATACTGTGCTGAAGTCCCCTCTGAATTTCTGACACCATTCAGTCTCTTTGGGTCGGAGTCTATCACACGACATATCTAGATTTGGTGATCTTTGGCCACTCTTCCAAATCTGTCAGATCGCCGGGCATCTCCTGTATACGGCACCCTCTTCAGGTCACCCACAGATTGTCTACTGCATTCAGCTCTGGACTCTGGCTAGGCCATTCCAAAGCTTTGATCTTCTAATGAACCAATTTTTTTGTTGCTTTGGAGGTTTGTGTAGGGGCATTGGAATGCTGAAAGCTTAAATTCCTTTTCATTTACAGCTTTTTAGCAGATTCCTGGAGGTTTGGATGCAAAATTGAGTGATATTTGGAACTGTTGATAATTCTTCTCTCCACTTTGACTAAAGCTTCAGTTTTAGCTTATGAAAAACAGCGCCAAAACATAATTCTGCCTCTCCACCATGGCTCACTTGGGGTATGGTGTTACAAGCTGACTTGCTTTGTTGGCTTAAGATACCATTTTGAATTATGGCTCAAACGTTCTTCCTCGGTCTTATCTGACATAACTTGTTTTCACACATCACCTGCTATTAGTGTTCAATACTCTCCTATACTCCCACTGTTGGAAGTTGCAGGCTGCTAGACCTTTATATTCTAGCTCTATGCAAAAAAATTGGAGCTCCAACCAATATAAAGATATATTAACATATCAAACAGAATTTGTAACTTGTAAGCAAAATTGTGTTTTTATGTCATTTTAATGGCCTTCAGCTCAATCTGGAGCCATAGCAACTTTATGGATGAACACTCTGTAGGACAATCTTTCTTGACATACTAAATAGGTCAACCAGGGCCTTTTCCAAGTCTAGATAGGTCCACCAGGTTCTTCTCCAAGCCTAGATAGGTCCACCAAAGTCCTCACCAAGCCTTGATAGTTCCACCAAGGTCTTCTCCAAGATTAGATAGGTGCACTGCTGCCTTACTTAAGCCTAGATAGGTCCACCAGGGTGTTATCCATGCCTAGATATGTGCACCAGGATCTTTACCAAGCCTAGATAGGTTCCCCAGGGTCTTCTCCAAGCTTAGATAGGTCCACCAGGATCTTCGCCAAGCCTAGATAGGTCCATCATGGTCTTGTCCTAGCCTAGATAGGTCCACCAGAGTCTTCTCCACTGTTATCTTGTGTATCTAGCCATCGAGTTGCTAGTCTTCCTCTTCACTTTGTTCCTTCTATTCTTTCGGCCATGATGTCCTTCTCCAGTGATTACTCTCTTTGTATGATGTGTGGACAAGTCGTATCTTGATGATCTTTCCTTCCAGTGACCTGTCTGGCTTGATTTGCTCCAGTATTGATGTGTTTGTTCTTCTTGCCATCCATGGTATTGATAACCTCCTTCTCCAGCTCCACATTTTGGAAGCGTTGATTCTTCTTTTCTTTTGTTCCTTTATTGTCCAGGTTTCATTTCCATATAGTACAACAGAGAAGACCAGACTATGCACGAGCCGTGTTTTCATCACCGGTGAAATGTTCCTTGATGTGAAGACCTCGTCCAGTGACTTCATTGTTGATTTACCCATAGGTTTACTCCTATTGATTTCCAGTGTCGTCTCTGCATCTTTAGTGATCATTGCTTGAAAGATATTCTTCGGTTTTCAAAAAATCATCACCAAAGCACTGGAGAGAGCAGTTTGGGTCCTTCCTTTGGGTCCCACAGATTACTAGAACTCAAGATAGTTGTTTTCCTAGCTGCACCACTGCACCCGGTAGGAGTTGAATGGAGATCATGGTCATGGATATTTTTCCTGCTCCATGGCAATGCAAGGACAACTGCGACCAAGAAGGCAACCAGCTACTCCATTTAACTCACCCTGGTTGTGACCTTATGGCCAGTAGAGTAACAGGGGGAAATGGGGGACACAAGAACCTCATTCTGGCATCTATAGGGAACTCAGCGGTGGAACCTATACAAGATTATTTAATTAAAAGCTTAATACCATTTTATTGGTAGCATTAGATATTCATATATTTAGGTTTTCATGTGATTGTTTTGTAAATGATGGACTATTTCTAATATCGGCTTATAGAGAACTCTATAAATATAATCAGATAAGATCTTTCGCCTTCGACTTAATTTGCCCAGTGAGTTAATTGGAAACACATGACACTTCACTTATTACTTATTTCTGAACGTCTCCTGCCAAGAGTCAGATTGGAAACGTGAATGTTTATTCTCTATATTTTTTCAGACCGAGTTCACTTACGTTTTAGACACAGAACTTGTATGAAATCAAAACATCCAGGATTTCCCATCACGAGTTTTTTCCCCAAAAAAGTTTGTATAATATAAATATAATGTAAAAGCTTTTTAAATGATTTATTTGGCTGAAGGTGAAGCAATGACTGCAACGACTTTCTTGACTATTTCCTTAAGATGTCCTTAGTTCTTATCCGGTGGTACGGGTATACTAGGGTGAATGTGCCGTGTCTCGTTGGCATGTTATTCACACTTTCCTCATGGTTTCCTTTTATTATGTGCAGCACGTGGTATGATCAGAGTCCAGGGGGTATTTTGCTGTTATTTGGGTCGGGGGTATCGCTGAAGGTGCATTTGTACTGAATAATTATCAGCAACGAGGACCAATTCTTCGTGATAATCGTAAAAGTAAACAGGCTGCCAATTACCCAACGTATGAGCAAAACTCTTATTTGTTGGTTAAAAATGATCTTTTAATCTTGCTTAAAAATCATCATTCTCAGCAGCACATTATTGCGTGTGAACAGAACGTGCTGCCGAGAACAGTCACAGTCTATGAACACAGAGCGCTCTATTACTGATCATTGTATGAGCATCAAAAGCGCAATCAGCCTGATCGCTGTCGTTTAAGGCCGACTTCACATTGCGGGTTTGATCCGATCCGTGGCTGTCCGTGTAAACCGGGCAGCCCCGGACCGGATTTTGGCCCCATAGTAGCCTATGGGGCCAGATAGAAGCCGGATGGCAGTTCTCTGCCATCCGGTTTCTATCTGTCCGAGACAATCCGGGAAAATTCTGAATTTTCTCACAGAGAGAAGAATATCTCCTCTAACTGCCTACTCCCGGATACTACCAGATTCGCCCGGATCCTACCGGATCCGGGGCAATCCGGTGCTCCCTCACATGGGAGCCTATGGGGCGGATTGCATCGGTTTGGGAGGATCCAGGAACCGGACACCTGCAGCTGCACGCCGCAGTTGTTTCAGGGCCATGGCTAGCCCCCTGCCAGCCGCGGTCTTGATTCAGCAGCAACAACAGCTGCGTCCGGGTGCACACCGGATCGGAGGGCATATTAGCCCTCCGGTTCTGTGTGCTGATCCGATCCGGGGCTGTCAGGTTCACCCCTGACAGCCTCGGATCGGATCTGACCCGCAATGTGAAGCTAGCCTAGCATCACAGATTGTGAGGTGTAAACCCCTTTAGGCTGCTTTCACACTGGCAAATTTGCAAATCCGTGTCCATCCATTTTGACACAGATGGGCACGGGTCCATTATGGCCTCCCATGTTATCTTATGGGCACGGATTGGTCCTAAAGTGGCCATCCATGTGTCTCTGTTTTGTCATTTGTGTCTGTTCTGTTTCTGGGCTTCCTCGAAAATCGCGGACACCAATGGACATACACAGCAGATCCGTTGGTGTTCTTATGAAATTATAATGAAGTTCTATGAAGTACGGATCCTTGAAAAAAATGGATCCGTGAAACAGATCCGTTTTGTTGTACTGGGCATGCTCAGAAGCAAGGTACAGCTCCTCCCAGCCCTATCTCTGGTAACTGATGACAGATCCGTTAAAAAAAATGTTCTGTGGACATCTGTCGGCATCGTTTTGCACAGATCCGTGCCTGTCCATGACTATATATGAATTTCATGTAACCACTTGGATTTGAAAATTTGCCATTGTGAAAGCAGCCTTAGCTGGTAATATGGGCGCTGGCTACCGTCACTTCTTATGGCAAGCAGTGAGACAGTAGAGTCAAGAAATCCAGGTTCAAATACTGAGTGTGCGTCAAAGGCAGAGGGGCAAGGCAAAAGAGTAAATGGGTCACAGTCTGTGGTCAGATCCAAACAGCTTAGAGACAAAGGGGCTAGTTAAATGAATAGTCAAAAGGCAAGGTCTATGGTAGGGAAGCAAATGATCAGAACAGCAAACGCAAGGCACATACTCCACAAAGCAAAGCCCCGACTGATAATGGTCTGACCATTGCCAGCCGGCTAAATAGCCAGGAAATCACTATGAGTGGTGAAACCTGGAGAAAGCCCAGCCGGTCCAGCCCATAATTAGGTTCCTGAATGATCCTATCAAGAATACTGACAGGTCTATAACCCCTACAATCTATCAGAATTCGATCAGAGTGTCATCGTAGTCTGATCCAATTCACTCAGATGAGACAAATCATAGCACACTGAGAGGAGAAGAGCAAAAGTTCTCCATCTTCTCCACTGTGTGAGTCCCCAGAAATCTGCAAATTTGCACTTCAGTGAGGAAGTGGATGAACTCTAGCGCCACCTTTAGGTATCTCCACAAAGTCATAGTCGACTTTCTGACAAACCTTTTAATATGACTAAAGGCTTGTCAGAAAGTCGTCTATGACTTTAAGGAGCTACCTAAAGGTGGCGCTAGAGTTTATCCACTTCCTCACTGAAGTGACAATTTGCATATTTCCTAGAGGAGGGATGCGGCTTTAAATCTCCTTATCTACTTAACTGTCTTCTTATGGTTGCAGGCAAACTCCTCTCCATAAGGTAGATAGCAAGTTCCCCAGACATCCCCAGAAATCAGATGTCATCCGAGTGCAGTCCGATGATTTCCACGCACAGCAAATTGAAGCATACTGCAATTTTTTTCTGATGCCAAATCGGCATGAGAAAAAAACATTGATCAGCACTGCCCCCTAGTGTAATATTAGGCTGATTGCTATCCAATAAAAAATCGCATAGCACCCGTCCAATATTTACACTTGTGTGAGCGAGCCCTGACTCCATTCATGATCTGTATGGGAATATTTGTAGTGCAGTTCTGGTGCTTTGTAGCCCATCACCTTCCAAGACAATAGGGGGACATAGGAAGACCCCATTATTATAAATTACACATGGTAGGTAGGGGGCTTATTCAAGAAACGTATTAATCACGCCTAATCACTAAGCCATGATGCTGCCCAAGACACTAGTGTCAATTAATTCTATTTGCTTAAAGGGAATCTGATACCGGGTCCCATCTGAGAGCAGCATAATGTAGTGACAGTGACCCTGATTCCAGTGATGTGTCACTTACTGAGCTGCTTGCTGTCGTTTTGATAAAATCACTGTTTTCTCTATAACTCCGCCCACACCACTGATTGGCTGCTTACAGCCCATGTACACACAGAAGGCTGCCAACCAGTGTTGGGGGCGGAGTTATACAGTACAAAGCTCATGAATGCTTGACTAGCTGGCAGCAGACCAAGTAGTCCTCTAACGATAATCTTCTGTTGATTAAACAGTGACTTTATCAAAACTAGAGAAAGCAGACCTGTAAGTGACACATCGCTGGAGTCAGGATCTCTTACTCTACACTATGCTGCTCTTAGATTAGGAGGCAAAAATCTGATGACTGATTTTCTTTAAATCCTTGTGTGTGACGCACCTCTAAAAGAGTAACATGGCAATAGATATTATACAAATGTTGGATACAGTTGCTAATTTCACTACTATCACCACCTTTAATATGTATTGAGTGTCCTGAACCACAGCTTGAGACATCAGGGCAAAAATGGTCAGGCATGTTGAATTTCAACTTGTCCAATCCTTTTGTTATTAAAGGGAACCAACCACCCCAAATGACCCCTCCGGACTAATAATATCGTTCCCTACTTGCAGCACATACATGTGCTGCAATGTTTTTTGCTAAAAAAACTGCTTTTTAAAACTTAAGATAATGCTTTAGAAACTTTATACCGAAGGGACGGGTGGGCGTTACTTACATGGGGCTAAAGCCGGGTTGCAGCTGCCACTCATCCTCCTGTGCTCGTCACATCAGTAACGGCCAGCCCTTTTTGCAGCGTCCCAGGCTGGTGCACGGGATGTCATGCCCGTGCACACGTCATCAGCTACAGCCAGGAAGCGAGCGCGCGCTCTGACTTCCTGCGCTCGGCTGTGGAAGTCAGAGCGCGCGCTCGCTTCCCGGCTGTAGCTGATGACGTGTGCACGGGCATGAGATCCCGTGCACCATCCTGGGACGCTGCAAAAAGGGCTGGCCGTTACTGATGTGACGAGCACAGGAGGATGAGTGGCAGCTGCAACCCGGCTTTAGCCCCATGTAAGTAACGCCCACCCGTCCCTTCGGTATAAAGTTTCTAAAGCATTATCTTAAGTTTTAAAAAGCAGCTTTTTTAGCAAAAAACATTGCAGCACATGTATGTGCTGCAAGTAGGGAACGATATTATTAGTCCGGGGGGGTCATTTGGGGTGGTTGGTTCCCTTTAAATGGGATGTATCATCAATATGATTGATTGTGTTAATCAGGTTTTTGTGTTAAATGTATACATCTATTTTGCAATGATTTTTATTCCATATCACAGAAAATATAAATAAATAGACAGAAATCCAGTAATTTTCACCTTTACTTCCAGTCTATTGTGTTCTCATCCTTCCTGTTTCTTACAGAAGACTTTTCAGCGTCTCATTATCATCACAGACAGGAATACATTGCCAGATAGCAACTCTATACTTACGTAATAACACAAGATCTACAATTCCCCTCTCACCCTCTTGCTGAGCGTGCACGTGTATATAGAGGGCTGGTGTGAACAGTTGTTGGATGAATGAGCATCTAATGTGTATGACCAGCCTCAGTCCAGAGAAATAATAAGCAGTTGTATGTAGAAGATAGAAGAAATAACGAAGCTGAGCTTATGATGGGACTGTTGGACTTCAGATAAATTCATTACATCCAATGCTATATAATTAATAGAAATACATGCCGAAATGTTTTATAAGGCGGCCGTCACACGCACAGATATCTTTAGCGATATTGTTAGCGATCACGTGCACGCGCAATCGCTTACAATATCGCTCACATCGCTGGTGAGCTGTCACACAGACAGACTCACCAGCGATGTGGATCCGCGATCTCGCTCGTTACTATGGTACACATCGGGTAACTAGGCGCCGCGCGTCGCTTAGTTACCCGACGTGTACCATAGTTACCATCTCCCAGCATAGGCTCTGCCGCTGGGAGATCGTTCATCGTGGTGTTATACACCACGATGAAGGAGATCGTTAAATCAATCATCGCTAGATCTGAGCTCCGGAGCTCAGATCAGCGATGCCACGATCAAGCGATTTCACATCGTAAATCGCTTGATTACATGCAACGATTTCTTGCCCGATATCGCTTAAGCGATCAAAAAGGAGATCGCTTAAACGATATCGGGCAAGAAATCGTTCCGTGTGACGGCCGCCTTACTCTTATGAGTGTGCCGCATCCTGATGGGGACCTGGGGTCAGAAGGTTTAAGGGTATAATTGATTGCAGGTGCCCTGTGGAGTTCAATTGACTTATCTTGCTGATGTACTCTCCTTTCTATACTGAAAGGGTTAATACTAGTGATGGGCGAATCCTAAATTACTCGGAATCCCTTGACTCTAGCGAGTCCGAGCCCGAGACTCGCTACTCGTTGCGAGTCTAGCGAGTCCAATGTTAATGAATGGGAAAGCGAGTAATAGCGAGTAGTGTGAGATTTACAAATCACAGATGTGTCTCGGAAGCTTCAGCCTGAAGCAATCCTAGTTTTGCCAGAGACTCTGCCATTGATTTGCATTGGACTCGTTAACTCTGCAAGTAATCGCTGGGAAACTCACACAGATAAGAATCTCCTCTGTGCTGGCTGCCGCAGCTCCAGGGTCCTAGAGCCCGCCTGCTGCCTGATGTAGCAGAGCTGAGATTGTTCTCAGTCTGCTCACTCCCTGTGCATAGACATCTATATCTATGCACAGGGATGAGCAGAGAGGACATCGCGTTTTGGACTGCGTCGGACGGAAGAGGATTTTTTTAATTAAAGATGGAGTCCATAATGGCTTTTTTTTTTATTTCTAATAAAAAATTTTCTCTGTGTTGTGTTTTTTTTAAAACAATTTAATAGAAATTCATGGCGGTCATGTCTAATATTGGCGTGACCGCCATAAATTTCGGGCTTAGGGCCAGCTGATAATACAAAGCTGGCCCTAACCTCTTTATTACCCAGCGTGCCACCGCCACCAGGGCCGCTGGAAGAGCGGGGGTTCAGCGCCAGAAAATGGCGCTTCAATGAACGCGCCATCTTATGGGGCGGCTGCGGGCTGCAATTTGCAGCGGGGGGTGCCCAGAAAGCTTGGGCATCCCTGCGCTGCGGATTCCAGCCCCCAGCTGCTTAGCTGTACCTGGCTAGACATAGAAATTGCGCGGAGCCCCACGCATTTTTTTTTTATTATTTCATGAAATTCATGAAATAATTAAAAAAAAGGGCTCCCCTATATTCTTGTGTCCGGCCAGGTACAAATAGGCACCTGGGGGTTGGGGGCAGCCCGTCGCTGCCTGCTGGATCCGGCTGGTTCCAGAAATACGGCGAAGACCATGTAATTTTTTTCTGAAAAATCAATAAAACAATCCTAAAAAAGGGACTGCATCTTTATTAACCCCTCGCCCATGGTCCAGGGGTTAATAAAGATGCAGTCCCTTTTATTTACATTGTTTTATGGATTTGTCAGAAAAAAATTTCATGTGGGCTTCGCCGTATTTCTGGAACCAGCCGGATCCAGCAGGCAGCGACGGGCTGCCCCCAACCCCCAGGTGCCTATTTGTACCTGGGCGGACACAAGAATATAGGGGAGCCCTTTTTTTTTAATTATTTCATAAATTTCATGAAATAATAAAATAAAAATGCGTGGGGATCCGCGCAATTTCTATGTCTAGCCAGGTACAGCTAAGCAGCTGGGGGCTGGAATCCGCAGCGCAGGGATGCCCAAGCTTTCTGGGCACCCCCGCCTGCAAATTGCAGCCCGCAGCCGCCCCAGAAGATGGCGCGTTCATTGAAGCGCCATCCTCTGGTGCTGAACCCCGCTCTTCCAGCGGCCCTGGTGGCGGTGGCATGCTGGGTAATAAAGGGGTTAATACCAGCTTTGTTATACAAGCTGGTATTAAGCCCGAGATTCTTAATGTCAGGCCACGTTTGACCCAGCCACTAAGATCTCCAATAAAGGGTTAAAAAAACACAACACAGAGAAAATTTTTATTAGAAATAAAAAAAAAGCCATTAGGGACTCCATCTTTAATTTAAAAAATCCTCTTCCGTCCGACGTAGTCCAAAACGCGATGTCCTCTCTGCTACATCCCCTGTGCATAGATATAGATGTCTATGCACAGGGATGAGCAGACTGAGAACAATCGCAGCACTGCTACATCATCTCTGTGAGCAGGCGGGCTCTAGGACCCTGGAGCTGCGGCAGCCTGCACAGAGCAGACAGCTGGACTCAGCTCGCAAAGTAACAGCAGTTACTTTGCGAGTTTCCCTGGGATCACTTGCACAGTAATCAGACCAATGCAAGTGAATGGCAATCCTAGTTTTGTCAGCGTCTCTGACAAAACTAGGATTGATATTGATTTGCATTGGACTCGTTTACTGTACGAGTAATCACTGGGAAACTCGCAGAGTACCGAGTCCTGCGAGTCCCTTACTACTCGCCGAGTAACGAGTCCTAGCGAGTAGATTCGCCCATCCCTAGTTAATACGTGCCCTTTCTCAGCTGGCAGACAGTTCTCTTAGCCTTTATCCCAGCTGCAGCTTGTGATTATATGTCCCTTATGCTATATTTACCTGTGGCGCATCTAGGGTCCGGTCGCCACAGTGACATTGCCTCCCTCACAAGGGGTGATGTCATGCTTGGAAGCAGGAGGAGGTCCCCACATGAGGTAACCACACGCATGCATACACCAGTCCTGACTCTGGACTAGAAGGGGAGCTCTACTCCCAAGTTCAGGGGAGCTGCCCTATTTCTGGCAAGGAGGAGAAAATTAATGAGTCTGTAAGGGTACCTGTACACGCGGCAACTTTTCTAGGAATTTCACTGGCAACTTACTGGTTGCAGTGAAATCATGGACACATTGTTCTATCTTGTTCCTGTGTACAAATGGAACAATGTCTCCATGATTTCACTGCAACTAGTAAGTTGCCAGTGAAATTCCTAGAAAAGTTGGCACATGTAAAAGTACCTTAAGGGAGAAAGGAGAGGAGTAGACACAGGAGAGAGAGAGCTCTGGGGAGCGGAGCTGAGAGAGAGCTCATCCCAGAGAAGCACTACAGAGGACGCCAGAGTTCTGGATCAGACGGGAACTGCATGTCCTGCTGATCAATTTTGGAGGACATGAGACTGCAAGTTTCAGTCATATCCAGGAGCTTAGCAAGCAATGAGACCCAGGCATCTCCACCTTAATGGGTAACCTTCGGGACAGGGACAGTATACTGACCCTTAGCATGAGATATGTTAAGGTAGACTCTGTCCCCGCTTTCATACAGTCAAAGCCATGAAAGGTAAATATCTGAAGGCCCTTTATTGACCTGACCAGTAGGAATAATCTATTTCTATGTTGAGTTTTACAGTATGAAATGTAGCACCATTTGAACCAATAGCTCCACCAGGACCCCCAGTGGTGGTAAATTACATAAAATTAATGAAACGGCCTCAGATATAAGTGATGGGGTCAAGGTGAGTATCTATTATCACCTACCAGAAAACCTGCCATATGCAGCAAATGTATGCAATCCTATATACAAGTGTTCATGTCAGACACTTGATATCAACAGCATTCCTCTATATGCTGGGGAAGGGGCTGGTATGTGGCATATTGACTGCTTGCCATGACAAACTCATTACATGTATGGCATACATACATAATTCACTTTACTGCATTACTTGTCTTGGCAATGCTCAGCAAAGCGAGAAGGACAAACTGCGAAACATTTCTCTGCAATATGGAAATGATTTACAGTTGTGGCTTCTGCGAATGTATTTCACATAATGTGGATATAAAAACGTAAGATCCAGTTACAACAGCTAGAAAATCCTTGTACCTGACTCACCCTCTTCTTATCAAGAGTCGGTTTCCGCAGGATAGATGTCAAATCATCATCTTTCTGTAAGTTAAAGTGAACCTGTCTCTGATTTGGGCCTTTTAACCTAAAAGCGCCACCTAGTGCAGGACTTATGCTTCATTCTAAGTAGGTGGCTAATATGCCCTGACTCCCCATGTACACCTAATAGATAAGTTTTAAAAACTTCCTGCTCTGTATGATAATCACCTGTTTCTCATTTGATGGATTGATTGTAGCTCAGTCTGTACCGCCTCTCCTGGCCATCCATCCTAACTCTCCTCATCATCCATCCCGCTTCTTCTCGCCGTCTGTCCTGCCTCTCCTCGCCGTCTGTCCCATCTCTCCTCGCCTTTCATCCCGCCTCTCCTGGCCATCTCTCCTGCCTCTTCTCGCCTTCCGTCACGCCTCTCCTAGCCGTCTGCCCCACCTCTCCTCATCATCCGTCCCACATCTCCTTTTCGTCCATCCCGCCTTTCCTTGCCACTTGTCCCGCCTCTCCTCACCGTCCATCCCGCCTCTCCTCACCATCCATCCTGCCTCCCCTCACCGTCCATCCCGCCTCTCCTCGCCATCCGACCCGTATCTCCTTGTTGTCCCTCCCACCTTTCCTCGCCGTTTGTCCTGCCTCTTCTCACCATCCATCTCGTCTTTCCTTGCCGTCCAAACTGCCTCTCCTCGCCATCCATCCTGCCTCTCCTCATCTCCTCACTATCCATCCCGCCACTCTTTGCCATACATCCAGCCTCTCCTCGCCATCCATCCTGCCTCTCCTCACTGTCCATCCCGCCTCTCCTCGCCATTCGCCCAACCTCTCCTCACCATCCATCCTGCCTTTCCTCACCATTTGTTTTGCCTCTCCTCGCCGTCTGTCCCACCTCTTCTCACTGTCTGACAGCCTCTTCTAAATGACATCCAAATTGTGCGTCTGCTCAAAGGCTTCTCGGGATCATGTCTGCACACTGTGCTTTACTGTGGGCAGAGCTTAAAGCTGATCTGTGTATTCATGAACTGCTAAGGTCTCTGCACCATGCGCCTGCACGATCCCGAGGTGTGCAATTTGGATGTCATTTAGAACAAAAAGCTATCAGACAGCAGGGAGAGGCTGGATGAACAGTGAGGAGAGGCAGGGTGGACAGTGAGGAGAGGCGGGACAGACGGTGAGGAGAAGCGGGATGGACAGTGAGGAGAGGCAGGATGGACAGTGAGGAGATGCGGGACAGACGGTGAGGAGAGGCGGGATGAACAGTGAGGAGAGGCAGGATGGACAGTGAGGAGAGGCGGGACGGACAGTGAGGAGAGGCGGGATGAACAGTGAGGAGAGGCAGGATGGACAGTGAGGAGAGGCAAGACGGACAGTGAGGAGAGGCGGGATGGACAGTGAGGAGAGGCGGGATGAACAGTGAGGAGAGGCGGGATGAACAGTGAGGAGAGGCAAGACGGACAGTGAGGAGAGGCGGGATGGACAGTGAGGAGAGGCGGGATGAACAGTGAGGAGAGGCAGGATGAACAGTGAGGAGAGGCGGGATTAACAGTGAGGAGAGGCGGGATGGACAGTGAGGAGAGGCGGGATGAACAATGAGGAGAGGCAGGATGGACAGTGAGGAGAGGCGTGACAGACGGTGAGAAGAGGCGGGATGAACAGTGAGGAGAGGCAGGATGGACAGTGAGGGGAGGCTGTACAGACAGTGAGGAGAGGCGGGATGAACAGTGAGGAGAGGCAGGATGAACAGTGAGGAGAGGCAGGATGAACAGTGAGGAGAGGCGGGATGAACAGTGAGGAGAGGCAGGATGGACAGTGACGAGAGGCAGGATGGACAGTGAGGAGAGGCAAGACGGACAGTGAGGAGAGGCGGGATGGACAGTGAGGAGAGGCGGGATGAACAGTGAGGAGAGGCAGGATGAACAATGAGGAGAGGCAGAATGGACAGTGAGGAGAGGCGGGATGGACAGTGAGGAGAGGCGGGACGGACAGTGAGGAGAGGCGGGACGGACAGTGAGGAGAGGCGGGACAGACAGTGAGGAGAGGCGGGATGAACAGTGAGGAGAGGCAGGATGAACAGTGAAGAGAGGCAGGATGAACAGTGAGGAGAGGCAAGATGAACAGTGAGGAGAGGCGGGATGGACAGTGAGGAGAGGCGGGATGAACAGTGAGGAGAGGCAAGACGGACAGTGAGGAGAGGCGGGATGGACAGTGAGGAGAGGTGGGATGAACAGTGAGGAGAGTCAGGATGAACAGTGAGGAGAGGCGGGATTAACAGTGAGGAGAGGCGGGATGGACAGTGAGGAGAGGAGGGATGAACAGTGAGGAGAGGCAGGATGGACAGTGAGGAGAGGCAGGACGGACAGTGAGGAGAGGCGGGACGGACAGTGGGGGGAGGCGGGACAGACGGTGAGGAGAGGAGGGATGAACAGTGAGGAGAGGCGGGATAAACAGTGAGGAGAGGCAGGATGGACAGTGAGGAGAGGCGGGATGGACAGTGAGGAGAGGCAGGATGAACAGTGAGGAGAGGCAGGATGAACAGTGAGGAGAGGCAGGATGGACAGTGAGGAGAGGCAGGATGAACAGTGAGGAGAGGCAGGATGAACAGTGAGGAGAGGCGGGATGGACAGTGAGGAGAGGTGGGATGGACAGTGAGGAGAGGCAGGATGAACAGTGAGGAGAGGCGGGATGGACAGTGAGGAGAGGTGGGATGGACAGTGAGGAGAGGCAGGACGGACAGTGAGGAGAGGCGGGACGGACAGTGAGGAGAGGCGGGACAGACAGTGAGGAGAGGCGGGATGAACAGTGAGGAGAGGCAGGATGAACAGTGAAGAGAGGCAGGATGAACAGTGAGGAGAGGCAAGATGAACAGTGAGGAGAGGCGGGATGGACAGTGAGGAGAGGCGGGATGAACAGTGAGGAGAGGCAAGACGGACAGTGAGGAGAGGCGGGATGGACAGTGAGGAGAGGTGGGATGAACAGTGAGGAGAGTCAGGATGAACAGTGAGGAGAGGCGGGATTAACAGTGAGGAGAGGCGGGATGGACAGTGAGGAGAGGAGGGATGAACAGTGAGGAGAGGCAGGATGGACAGTGAGGAGAGGCAGGACGGACAGTGAGGAGAGGCGGGACGGACAGTGGGGGGAGGCGGGACAGACGGTGAGGAGAGGAGGGATGAACAGTGAGGAGAGTCAGGATGAACAGTGAGGAGAGGCAGGATGAACAGTGAGGAGAGGCAGGATGAACAGTGAGGAGAGGCGGGATAAACAGTGAGGAGAGGCAGGATGGACAGTGAGGAGAGGCGGGATGGACAGTGAGGAGAGGCAGGATGAACAGTGAGGAGAGGCAGGATGAACAGTGAGGAGAGGCAGGATGGACAGTGAGGAGAGGCAGGATGAACAGTGAGGAGAGGCAGGACGGACAGTGAGGAGAGGCGGGACGGACAGTGAGGAGAGGCAGGATGAACAGTGAGGAGAGGCGGGATGAACAGTGAGGAGAGGCGGGATGGACAGTGAGGAGAGGTGGGATGGACAGTGAGGAGAGGCAGGACGGACAGTGAGGAGAGGCGGGACGGACAGTGAGGGGAGGCTGGACAGACAGTGAGGACAGGAGGGATGGACCGAGCTACAATCAAGCCCGTCAGACCAGAAGCAGGTCATAATAATACAAGGATTTTGAAACTTATTTATTAGGTGTACAGTGGAAGTTAGGACATAATACCCTCCCTCTTAAAATGTAGCATAGGCACTGCTGAATGTGGCGCTTTTAATTTAAAAGGCCAAAATGAGTTGACAGGTTTACTTTAAGTTGGCCGACATAGACTGCACAAGAGAGGAGATAAAGATGTGGCAATGGATATCTTGAAATATTTAGCTCCTTGGAAGAATATGAAAATTATGGCAACAACTGTAGTAAACTATGCCATGTCAGCTTTCCTTGAAATGAAGCAAATATGATAAAGTCCTCAGACAGCTTCTCAGGGTTCAAGTCAGAGGTTGGTTGGCTGAGTGAGAGATTTTGATGGAAATCTGGGAGCGTAACGTTTTTCTAAAGAAGAGCAGAACACTGGCTTAGATAGATGTTTGGGCCAGGTTATGCTTCATGGTAAAAATGACAGTCAGAGAGGCCTGCTGGGGACCACTGCAAAAATAAGCCTGCTAAGAGAGGGAGTCTGAGAGTGGGAAGTGACTCTGGTAGCAGAAATCATTTACAGTTGTTCAACTATCTTTTGGCAACTTAAGATAACGGAGGAACATCCTGACCTAAAAGATTGACATGGGACAAGTGCTAAGAAACATGACCAAAGATGATCTGCATTGATTGATTGCACCATCCTGCCTGTCCTGACACCACCTATGGTGAAACAGAATGACCTGTAAACTTTATGTTAGGTTATTTTTGTTGCACCTTTTGTTTGTTAAAAAAGATTGTTTTCGGTGAATTACCGCAAACGCCAACTTCAGTGACTCCTAGTAATGTAACTGCCAAGCAGTGTGCTTCCTACTATTCTCACCGCCAAGCTCTGTGTCTCCTAGTAGTACAACCATCAAGCTTTGTGCTTCCTAGTATTGTAATCGGCACGTTATTGCCTCCAAAAAATGTTATCACCAAACGTTTTGAGAGTACTAATAGTGTTACTGCCAAGATCTATACATTCTAGTAGTGTAACCACCAAGCTTTGTGCTTCCTAGTATTATTAACACCTAGTTCTGTTCCTCCTAGTAGTATAACCACCAATATTTGTGCTACCAAGTATTGTCAACTCTAAGTTATGTGCCTCCTAGTAGTATATTATATCAAGCTCTGTCCTTCTCAGTATGGTCACTGCCAGGTTCTGTTCCTCCTGGTAGTATAACCTCAGAGCTTTGTGCTTCCTAGTATTGTCACCGCCAAGTTCTGTGTCTCCTAGTAGTAGAAGCACCATGCTTTTTGTTTCCCAGTATCGTTACTGTCAAGTTTTGTGTCCCCTGGTAATATAATCACCAAACTTTGTGATTCTTTATAATGTCAATACCAACCTCTATGCCTCCTTCTAGTGCAGCTACCAAGTCCTGTGCCTTAATTCTGATGGATAACCAACAAGAAATGTGCATAAATACTGTTGTGAAATCGTTGAGCTAGTGTCCTCCTTCAGAGGCTGTAACCAATACCCTACACTACCTCATATTAAGAAACCTTTTTTCAAGTCAACCCTCTGGTGTCTGTATCTGCTTTGTCCTCCAATTGGGAGCAGTTATTGGCACCTAAGTGTCACAGAGGTGGTAGTGAATGAGTGAATGAGTAGCAAGATGACAGTAAAAAGGGCAAGGGCACCTGAGAAAAGTAGTCTGGCCCTATACATGGGGTTCATGACTAGCCCTGATCCCAAAGGTACTTCTGATGTTAAGGAGGTTCAGGCCACCACCCTCGTCCTTAACTCCTCAACCAGCCCTATGTTACACCCTCTCACCTCCCACCAAGGGCCGGGTTCAGCAGCCACTCCAGCAAAGATAAGCTTCCAGACACAGCAGCAATATCCCAGATGTCCACTTTGCTTGGTCACAGCCAAAGTGAAAACTGTAACTGTGACACCCTCTGGTGGAGGGAGAAGCAATTTAAAGGCTAGGGGAGGAGATTCCAGATGACTCACACAAGCTTCACACAATTCAGCACCTGGACAACTAGCACACTGCAGCAGAACTGACATTAATTCATGCACTTGTAGCGACCGGTGGTAAGGCCGCGGGTGTGTGTGTATGATCTTTCTCAACAGAATCCCCATACTCAGATTTAACCGATAATAACATTTCTTTACTGTAAAACATATTTATATCACAGTCAACCGAACTATATGCGCACTTGTATATATTAGAGTCTCTGGATCTTCACTTCTGCCGGGTACGCAGCAAGAAAAGAAAACACAACAATGAAGGTATCTTTCCCTAACTTTCCCTAAAATCACGTACCAGTCTTATCACAGAAGAAGATGTCGCTCCCACGTAGCAGGCCTGGGGATCTCCTCAGTCTTCTTCTTTGGTCTCCTTCTGCAGGTAACAGTCTGTCTCTCCCAGTCTCAGGGCACACCGAGCAGCAGCAGAAGGGAGATCACAGCAGCACAAATGGCTCCCTTATGTCGGTCACGGCCCCAGCACATGCACTCTGGGTGCTCGGCGGGCAAGGTTTTGCAGAGCGGCCAGAGTCACAGCACCAAAGTCCAGTGGCCCAGGATCAGTCACAGGGGCTTCTGCGGGGTGATTTTTCCGGCAAGGTGTAGCAAAGTAGTCCACTTTAAACAGACATCCGCAGGTAGATCTTCTCAGCTCTGGATTTATACTGCTCTGATTCTCTGCTTTCACTTCCTGGTTAAACAACAGAGATGGCTGGGAGTTTCCCAGCTCTGTGATTGTATAGTCCACTGATGCCCCTGTGGCGCCCCGCAACGAGTGCGTCACAAGGGAGTATTGCAGCCGCAATATTCTCTAGACAAAGCAGTGCAATAGTTAACTCTGAGATCCAACCCAACATACAACACCTAGAACAGGGGACCAATCATAGGTCCTGGTGGGTGGAGTGTTAGGGTAGTGAAATAGAACACACAGTAATCTAGAGAGTTGGAACAGAACAGAGCCAAGGATCTAGAGCCTAGAACACAGAACTTGGAGAGGAGCGGGGGCTCCGCACTCCGTGCGGGCCCCTGGGCCGTCACCGGTCGGGTGTCAGCACCTGAGGCCTTAACCACCGGGAATGGGCATTTATACACGGGTTCCCAAAAGACTCCCGTGCCCACAACTTACAGCCGGTTCACTGGTACCGAAGCTGGCAGCAGTTCACCTCTGTCACGCGAACCAGCCCCGTGGAGGAGCAGCTTTATAGGAGCACCCCACCACCAGCCAGTTTCCAGTTGTCTAACCAGCGGTGTACCCACCGAGGGACCCAAGGCTCCCCAAAGAATCCAGAACGTACATCATGGATAGGGCATTGAAGCAGCCTCCCCGTACCCGACATGGTATTCCTGGGCGACGCTGGCAAGAGAAGCTAAGGAGGTAGAAAGGAGGTACACTGCGGAACTCTGAGGAGCACTATCACTGCTGAGTCCACCCGGTCTTCTACTCAACCACTGTAAGCCATGTACTGCCTGCTGGTTACAGTAAAGAACCGTTGCAGAGACTATCTGTGTCCGTGTCTCCTTATGAACTGTCCGTCATGAACTAAAGGTAACCGCAGCTGCCGCACAACATCTTGAGCAGCTCCAGCCCCCGGGGATCACCGCTCAGCCTGTGGGGAGCGTAACATCTTGCTGCTGTCCATCACCCCGGGAGGTTCCGCAGCGTCGGTAGCCCTTACCGAATCTACTCATAGGTGGCGTCACGAAGAAAACAAATTAAACCCCCCTTTAATCTGTTCCCGTAAGACGACCTCAATTTTGATCTGCACCACACCGGGCCCCACTACCGGCAGGCGCGGTCCACCCGTGACAAGGAAGGAGAAGAATCGCCTGTCTAAACCGGGAGTAACCCTGGCCCCTGGTGTGCGTCAGAGAATGGCGTCACGAACAGGATACGAGCAGGCCCGTTACCCAACGGGTATATTGTGCTTAAACTGGACTTTATTGTCTACAACTGGACTTTGTTCGTCCCTAAAAGAACTTTCCCGCCTTTACACCATTGGGTCAAGATGGCGCCCAAGATGGCGTTCCCGCCACAAGAAGCCGCCACGTGAAGCCCAGGAGTGAGTCAACCCCCCCCTCACCGTGGGAGGGCCAAAGACAAAAGGCGCCAAACTCTTTGTCCGCCCTGATTGCTCGAATCAACCATGGGGGCGGACCCCAAAGACTTTTCCCACGATTGGACTACAAAAGCCCAGAGGAGATGGGAGTGTCATACATAGACACACAGACGGAATTCTTGACCAGCTCAACCAGAACGTCTTACCGGTTGAACGGGTGTGGTTTCCCTCCAAAGAAGAATGGCCAGCATGAGACTCCAAGACCTGATGCGGGAGGTCGAGGCGGAGGCCAGAGCAGCCATAAGCCAACCGGGTCCGGATCCTGCCCTTACCATAGATGGCAGCCCCGACTTCTGGCTAGAGGCTCTACAAGACCTCCGGGTGCGGTTACTAGAGACAGTGGAATGGACGATTCGCAGCTGGAGCGCGACCCTAGGCAGACGACTACACCATGCGATGCAGCAGAGCCGACCGGGTGCAGCTTCTCCAAGCCCAGACGACGTCACCAGCTTCTCGACCGCCTCACCGTCGCCTACCACCTGTCCTGCTCCGTCACCTGAGCCAATAGACTGTGTCATTCCGGTGGAGGCCGCAACTCGACCCGTTCCAGCGACCGATATCGCAACCGATCCCGTTCTTGAGCCGGAGCTCATAACACGCTCCATAGAAGAATTAGATCTTTACCAGGTTCCCACTGAGGAACCCGCGACATGTTTCACCACTACAGAGACAGTCGCCTGTTTTATCCCCGTACCGGAGGCTTCCCTTGCCATTGCCGAGGCCTACCGGGTAACCGGGATTGAAACACCTTTACCTGCGGAAACAGATGAAGAGGCAGGCAGCCTGGAAGCCCTGCAGGACGTCCCTACGGAAGGATCCGCAGCACCACCGCCCCGTTGTACAACGGAACAAGCTTTAACGTCTTTCATCATCGAGCAGCCTGATGTGATCATCGAGGAAGAGGTCGGAGAGGATGACGACGAGACCCACAGCACCGCTGAGGATTTCGACACCGGGTTCGCTTGGGGAGACAACAAGGAACTTCCTTCCGGGCACACAGCTCGGGTACACTGGTCGGGTGCACTGCCGATACCTTCCCCTGTGCCGTTCCACCGGGTTCCGATACAGACAGCCCGCCAAGTTCAAGCTTCCCGCCAAACCACCAGCTCCGTTACTCATCTTTACACCCCGAGCCGTAACGACGGAGATATACGCCAGAGACGACGAGAGGAGTGGCAAGCCCGAGAACGCGCCAACATGGAGGCCCGTGCCGAGGCTCGCCGCCAGCCGCCGCTGCCTGATGAACTCCGCCGTGAAGGTAGAATTTCCACCTTTAACTTAAATACCGGGTGGGGGTTCGCTTGGGAGGTGGGTTTGAATGAGGAGGTGTTTGTGGGGCGCCGGGACGTTGAGTCCAACTTGCCAAGAGGACATCCCGATCGCGACCTATACCGGGGCGATATTATCACCTACGAGCGTTACGCTTGTGCAGATGGGTGGTTCGCTATCCGGGTGCGCCATCACCCTCAGAGCCAGTGACTTTAAAACTTGAACTTCATCAATGACTCTGTTACCGTTAATCACTGACTGTGTGATCTCGCGGCTACAGCCTGGACTCTAGTTAAAGTACAGCCGACCGCCCGCCGGGTCCGCACAAAGTGATTACCTGTTTCTTTGCTTATATCATCAAAGCATACCTTTACCTGTTTTTCTATTTTAATAAAAGTGTGTCATATATGTATAAAAATGTAAAAACCTCTGTAATGTGAGTAGTTTGACGCTTGGGGACAAGCTGATTTAACCAAGGGGGAGTGTGGCGCCCCGCAACGAGTGCGTCACAAGGGAGTATTGCAGCCGCAATATTCTCTAGACAAAGCAGTGCAATAGTTAACTCTGAGATCCAACCCAACATACAACACCTAGAACAGGGGACCAATCATAGGTCCTGGTGGGTGGAGTGTTAGGGTAGTGAAGTAGAACACACAATAGTCTAGAACAGTCGGAGTCTAGTCTGGAATCTAGAGCCTAGAACACAGAACTTGGAGAGGAGCGGGGGCTCCGCACTCCGTGCGGGCCCCTGGGCCGTCACCGGTCGGGTGTCAGCACCTGAGGCCTTAACCACCGGGAATGGGCATTTATACACGGGTTCCCAAAAGACTCCCGTGCCCACAACTTACAGCCGGTTCACTGGTACCGAAGCTGGCAGCAGTTCACCTCTGTCACGCGAACCAGCCCCGTGGAGGAGCAGCTTTATAGGAGCACCCCACCACCAGCCAGTTTCCAGTCGTCTAACCAGCGGTGTACCCACCGAGGGACCCAAGGCTCCCCAAAGAATCCAGAACGTACATCATGGATAGGGCATTGAAGCAGCCTCCCCGTACCCGACATGGTATTCCTGGGCGACGCTGGCAAGAGAAGCTAAGGAGGTAGAAAGGAGGTACACTGCGGATCTCTGAGGGGCACTATCACTGCTGAGTCCACCCGGTCTTCTACTCAACCACTGTAAGCCATGTACTGCCTGCTGGTTACAGTAAAGAACCGTTGCAGAGACTATCTGTGTCCGTGTCTCCTTATGAACTGTCCGTCATGAACTAAAGGTAACCGCAGCTGCCGCACAACATCTTGAGCAGCTCCAGCCCCCGGGGATCACCGCTCAGCCTGTGGGGAGCGTAACATCTTGCTGCTGTCCATCCCCCCGGGAGGTTCCGCAGCGTCGGTAGCCCTTACCGAATCTACTCATAGGTGGCGTCACGAAGAAAACAAATTAAACCCCCCTTTAATCTGTTCCCGTAAGACGACCTCAATTTTGATCTGCACCACACCGGGCCCCACTACCGGCAGGCGCGGTCCACCCGTGACAAGGAAGGAGAAGAATCGCCTGTCTAAACCGGGAGTAACCCTGGCCCCTGGTGTGCGTCACCCCCTGGTGGACAAGTGCGGACTGTGCACAGTTCCTTTCAGTTTCAATTTCAATAATACAATCTGAATTGTACACCTCATTACACACTTCCAGAAGAAATTCATACACATTTAATCACAGCAGCATCCAACATAGACTACAGATAGTCAGCGCAAACCAGGGCATGACAATAAGTTCAGATCCATAATTAAAGGACTTAGGGTGCCGTCACACCTGGCGACGGCACCGGAGATGTCGGCGGCGACTGGCAGGAGCGCGCATGTTTACACGGGGAGACACCTCCGGCGATGCCCAGCGAGCTGACAGGCGACATCGCTGCCGGGGTGTCTCAAAACCCCAGCGGCGATGCAGTACAATGGGAGCCTATGGCTCCCATTGCCTGTTAAGTCGCCGGCAGCCGTTTACATGGGGCGATGTGTACTCATCGCCCCAGATCGGCTGCCTGGTTTCACATCACTGATGTGAAACCAGGCGAGCACTCAGAGGCGCCGACATCGCCCCTTTACATTAGGCGACGCAGGGGCGATATCGGCGCTGATAGGCCACGCCCCTACATCGCCTAAAACATCAGCGGTGCCGTCGCCAGGTGTGACGGCACCCTTACACTTTAAGATTACTTTTTGCATTTTGCAGGATATAGTGGGCATATAGGTTGTGCAATTAGGTCATCCTTTGGCTGTATACTCTAATGGGGTATATGGGAGTAAGGGAATCACTTCCATCATAAAAAAAACAGCTCCAGATCCAATCAGTGGCTTAGTTATGTAGGTTGCAGAGTTAGCAGTCATAAACAAGCCACAGTCCTTGTACCTGAGGAAGCCCAAGCTCATATCAGCTACATAATAAGACCTCAGTATTATACTGCATATGATACATGGTGGACCTTTTGCATCAGTGTCTAGTTTCAATTTACACCAGTAGATTAGGGGAACACAGCATTAGTGATAAGTGAGCACTGCCATGCTTTGGTGCTTGGTACTCGTATGAGCAATCAGAAGTTCAGATGGTCTTGACTCATGTACCAAGCTTAATGGACTATATATTAGGCAGTTTCAGAAGATGTTCTGGAAAAACGCTTGAGTTTCCCATTGACTTCAATTATATTCAGTGTACAAGTCGAGCCCGTGCGAGCTTCCGACTGCTCGTTATGAGTACCGAGGACCCAACCATGATAGTGCTCACTCATGACTACTCAGCATGATCATGCATTAATGTTTCCCCCTGTAATAACTATTGCGGATATCTCAGGAATCTAATAGTGTGGGGGAAGACATGATTGAGACAAGATATTTAGGTGAAAAAGTCTGTATTTAAACACAAGTGGCAAAATCAAATGTGAGGTGCAGCAAATGAGCAGAGTTCATAAATCAAACAATAATAGTACTCAATGAAGTCAGACTGAATGGATCTCTAAGAAACAGTTTATCCACAGTGAGGCCAATAGGAAAAGTCTCTTAGTAACAGCTCACACTGGGAGATGTCGATAGCAGAATAGTCTATAGTAACAGTTTACACCCAGGCAGGCACGGGAACAGTAATAGTATCTGAGAACAAGTCCAAACCCGAACGCAGTGCAGTGTAACTAAGTATGTCTGGAACTGTCCAGATCACTGCAACTGCAACAAACAGAAAGACACTGCAGAGCTTACAAAAGCTTATTGAGCTTACATGGCACGAGGCTGGCAGAAGATGAAGCAGGAACACATGTAGCACAGAGCAGCAAGATGCGGGAGATAAACTGGAAGCAGGTGAGGCTTGCTGAGATCAGATGGCTGTAGTTTGGTAAATGTCGAACTGGAGTAGCAGTAGGAGGAACATCTTGAGATGCACACAGGAGCCAGAGATCCAAGCAGAATACTCAAGAAAGGACTGGAAGATGGACTGAAGCTTATAAAGACAGGATGGCAGGAACAAATGGACAAGGACGAGGTAGCAAACATCATTTTGGAAAGGGCAAGGAGACACAATGGTTAATCAGAAAGTTCGGAATCCTGACACCCTTATTCATTTGATCTATTAAGACACCTCATTTCTCCAGGTCACTGTTAGATAAAGGGTGCAACCACCTGCAACTTCTCACATGATGAAACCTGCTCATTATCATTTAGAATTCTGGACAGCCCCTTTAAGTATTATTATTGACTTCAAAATTTCAATATCAGCAGATGAGACATTGTGGATTCTAGAAGTAAACCTCCCTGTGATTTGTAATGAAATCAATTTTAAACTGCATTGTAACCTTCCTGGCTCCTCAAAGGTTCGAGTGTCCTTAGCTGACTGCTATTGTGTAAATAAGCCAATTTTATCAAAATCCTCCTGATACCAAGAGGCTGCCTAGTACATAATGTACAGGATCGCTCCATGTATTTAAAGGATTTCACATAGTAATAATGACTGTTTCTATACAGAGAACTGACTTATCTATCCATAAGGAGAAGACTGTCAACTTCACTTAGGTTCAAGAGAATTTAATCTAATTTCCAGCTACCAAACATAACCCTGGAGAATCAATCCACACAATTATAAGGCAAAGAAATAGGAATATGGAAGCTGCACCTCTCTAAAGGATTTTATTTTATGTATTTAATTTTTCCAAGTCAGTTAGTAGCTTCAACCTACTGCAGACACTTCTGCTTGCACTGATCAGTTCTTATGAAGGTCCCTGGAGGAGAAATGAAAAGTCCTTTCCTAATGATTAAACTTTGGTGTTGAACTATAGGCAATTTGGAAACTGGTGGTGGTCATTTCAGCCAAACCTAGGAGTTGTGTAGGTCCAGGCTGCCCTGGGTAGATTCGAAGATCCCAGATACATGGAGATCCTCATTGAAATTCTCAGTGGCGGACCTTGAGCCCAGAGGGCCCTGCTGCAGCCATAGTGAAGAGCGGGTGGGGGGGGGCTTAGGGAGGGGTTCCGGTGGCCGTCGGTGAGGAGCGGGGGGGAAGGATGGGGTGCTGGCGGCCGTCGGTGAGGAGCGAGGGGGGGGGTCGGGGGGGGGCGGCGGCTCTCCTGAGCCGCGCCGAATGCATGCATTCCTGGGAGCCGGGGAGGCAGTGGGGCAGAGGAGAGGAGGGGCGGGATCAGGCAAGGGAAGCAGGAAGCTTCCTGCTTCCCTTGCCTGACCCTCCTCTCCTCTGACATCGGGTTACGGGGGTCGGCTGGGAGCCCCCCTGCAGGCCTGAGGGGCCCCTAGCCGGTCGGGGCCCTGGTGCAGCTGAACCAGCTGCACCACGGTAGGTCCGACCCTGGAAATTCTGGTAGAGTAAATCTTCACAAGCTACAAGTTGGTTGACAGCCATCTCGCCTGAATCCACCATTAAAATGACCATTAAGGTGAGACACCTCTGGCACTACTTGTTGTGGAGACATGGAGGTCAGTGGTTGCTCTTGTCCGCTGGCCAGACCGTCTTTAGAAAGACCGCATGGACCAGGGCTCCTCACACTGAACTCCGAACACACACACACACGCTATACTTAGATCATGATTAAAGAGGTAAGAATAAAGCATTTTTCAGATCATATTTTTATGCCTGGTCCTGGGTAGAATTACCTTCCACATACAATCCATAGCAAGTGATTTGGTTTATACCTGCAGGAGACTGTGGACACTCATGGGATATTAAGGAGGCAGTCCTGTATTATTCCTGTATTATGTTGTATTGCCACTTTTCTGAGGAGTTGTAGCAAAATAGATTTTCTGTATATTATTCATTTTTTGCATCTGCACTTTAAATATCCGGTGTGATATTACAGTATGTATTTTGCTATTTATAATCCAATAATTGAATATTCATTAATTTATAATTGTAGTTATTGCTATTACCTTTGCACCTTATTTTTATCTTTACTAATTACATTGTTAATATCTGTCCCTTGACCAGTGGTGTAACGAGGTTTGATGGCGCCCGGGGCACAGATCTATTTTGGCGCTCCCCCCCAAGGTAGGTGAGGACCGGAGGGGGAGGGTGCTCGCCACCCCTGCAGCCTTGGTTGAGGACCGGGGGGGGGGGGGCTTTCCTCGGTCAGTCACCCCTGCTGCCCCCCCTCCTCCTCCCCCGCCTCCTCGGTCACTCACCCCTGCTGTCTCCCATCCCTTCCAGGCCGTCTCTTCTCCGTCCTCCGATCACACACTGGCGCCGCCGCCAGTGACGCAGTTTCCGGGGTCTCCTGCGGTCACCCCGCACCGGACCCGCTGCCACCAAGTCTCCCAGTGGCCCCTGCGGCCCCAGACTTGCGCGGAAGCGGAAGTGCCGCCAGCGCCCCCCGCTAAGTTGTGCCCGGGGCAAAAGGTCTGGCTGCACCCCCCTAGATACGCCCCTGCCCTTGACTTTAGCCACATATTTATTATTGGTACTGTACTTTCTGCACCTTCATGTCCAGCGTCTCATATCATTTTACACATTTATACTGTTTTTTCTGTGGTCTAGTTATGTGGTGGTGAGAACGCAGTCCTACAGACCCGTTCACATTGTGCCCTGGCTCAGTTGCAGTTTTTCATTTATTCTCTTGTTTAGCAAGACAGGGAGTGCCCCACCCCTCCTTTTCTGAGCAGGCACAAAAAGTGCTGTCTGCTGCACTGTGTCCATATTGGACTCCGGCCCGTCTTCACCCTGTATCTATGAGGTATATTTATACAGGATCAGGTTTTAAAGTAGTTAGATAGGACCGTTCTGATAAGGGTCACCGTGACGAGGTGGAACGGCTTACGTACATTTTTTGCAAAAAACGTATTAACTAAGTACCCTGTTTTTGACACAGTTTTCTACTAAGCACTTGCTTTTGATTACCTTTTTATAGCAGTGTACTTCCACACGTTTGTTATACTGTTTTTTTCTGTGGTCTACTAATGCTGAAATATGTTTTATACCTCTTTCATTATGAATAATGATTAAATACATCATTTTAAATGTATTTATTTCTCTGTGTCACTTTAATTTGCCTCCCACACCTTAGTTGGTTTAATTTTTTAATTTGATATATACAGGTGCATCTCAATGAATTAGAATATCATCAAAAAGTTAATTGATATCAGTAATTCAACACACAGAGGGATCTATTTCAAGTGGTTTTTTTATGTTAATGTTCATGATTATGGCTTACAGCCAATGAAAACCCAAAGGTAATTATCTCAGAAAACTGCGCTGCCGTATTCCATGGGCATCAAAGGGTGAATATAATATTGATTTAATAGTCAACGTGTTTCAAGGCTCCCTTAAACGCCCTGAAACATGGCAATATGATATTGATTGTCCTGATGAAGGCGTCAGGGAGCCCTGAAACGTGTTGACTAATAAATCAATATTATATTCACCCTTTGCTGTCTCGTGGAATACAGCAGCGCGGTGTTTAACCCTTCATCCTCCCTACTCTATCTGCACCACACTGGGGACTGCAGCAGTCGTGATCTGCTTTTATAGTGGTTGTGACTCTCACAACCACACAAGGTGAAGCCTCTGATGCCTATTTAGGTCATATTTTATCTCTCAGACCCTTCATCCTCCCTACTTTAATTTTCTGAGATAATGACCTTTGGGTTGTCATTGGCTCTAAGCCATAATCATCAACATTAACATAAATAAACTCTTGAAATCGATCACTCTGTGTGTAGTGACTCTATATAATATATGTGTTTCACTATTTGTATTGAATTACTGAAATAAAGTAACTTTTTCAGGATATTTTAATTCATTGAGATTCACCAGTATATATTTATGAATAAGGTTTGGAATAATATACAGATGCACTATAATGTTCTTGTTCTTGGAGATACTAGCTGTACCTAAACTACATATAATGCTTATTTGGCAATCTTGCTGGATGGTGCCAGGTCTTTCCTGCTGCTTATTCCCTACTCCATGGTCTTTTTACAAATGTTTGTTCTCTACATCCAGCTGGGGAGTAGTAACTATCCATAGAAGACCCTCTACTACCCAACTGCTCTACAACATCCATAGAAAAACAAGCTGCTTCCATCATGATGGAACTCGGCTATGACATCACAATCTGTAAGGGTACCTTTACACGCCGCTACGGCAGGATGGATGCATCCCGCTACAGGCTACAAATGTAGCTTGTAGCGCCAATATAGCCCGTCGTAGCGGCGTCTGAAGACGGGACGATACAGCCGGCAACAGATACATCTGTTTACGACCTCTGCTCAAAAACAGAGAGCTATAAAGCCGATGGTAGCAAGATGCATCGGCGTGTAAAGGCGTTACGGAAGGGAACTCTGGACACCCTGCGATGTAGCTGCAATGTAGCTAAGGCGTGACCCTGTCTCCGTGTTACCGCGCCCCATGTGCAATCATTGGTGGAAGCAGCTGCGGTCCGATTGGCCCTTGCCTCACAGCCCTCCATCTTGGATGAGCTGTCCCTTCAGCACTACAGATACGCGCCGTATGCACGATCATACCGTAGTACAATTACGCGGCCCCAAACTTACGGAAAACCAAACCAAATGGCCCATGATCCTCATATACAGTGTGCACATCCTGTAAACACATAATGAATAATGCTGGACACAGCGGTCAAGTTTGTGTTACGGACCGGCCTGCCCTAGTGAACTGCAGATGCCGCATAAAAGTGTCCCTTGAGTGTCTGCGCGCAACTCAAACACTGATGCACGTATACACACACCGCATTGAAGTCGAGTAGTCAGTACACAGCGCACAGGCTTGCTGTACGCATCGCTCTGTGGGTGTTGTAGAGTAGGTGCCGCAGAAGTGCTTTGCCCGTGTCACTGCGCGTAGGACTAGTTCAAAGGGTGCGTGACCCCGAACGTGGCCGTAATGACGTCATTACGATAGTTTCATTTTCACTCTGCCTGCAAGGTGCCAGCCCCTCCTCTGCACACACCATTGCAGTCATGGCGGCCGTTCACCGCGCTGCTACGTGGGGGATGGCTGAACTCATCATACTCATAGACCACTGTGACCGGTATGATTACTGGGGTCACCGGCACCACCGTCATCCCAGGCTGCGTAATCGCGACACTATTCGGCGGATTCAGCGGGCTCTGCTGAATAAACTAGGGGTGGTGAGGGTCGCAAAAGCTGTGCAGAAGAAGATCGCGGACCTGAAGTCCAAATGCCCAGGCCGCATAATAGACATCCGTGCAAGGATTACCAGGCCACCACCACCAGGCTGCGTGGTGAGTACTTCTGTGGGCCACACATGCTTTGTATTGTATGTAAGCACGACAAAAACCAAAAAATAAGTTGACAAACATCCTAGGTATAGTGAGAGGGCCACCGGCATACATGCAATGGGGGACAATATAGGCAGCACATTATAGATTGACTGCCTACACATCTGCCTACAACTAATGTTCATGTGGCACCCAAGATGACTCCACAGTGTTAGATGCCCTCCACACAATTACCACACTAATGCCTCATACATACGCCATACAGAATACATGAGATCATCCCATATCTGAACTACAGCAAACACATATACCAAATATTGAACTGTCCATACATCTCAGAGCCTAAACAGTATGCTGACACATTAATTATTGTTTCATAATCTCCAGATGCTGAAGTTTCACCCGATGAGGCTCCCCCGCAACCGCCTGCAGGTGGCCCACCAACCCCACCGCGGCAAGAGGCAGCTGGACCACCATCCCCACAAGGGAATAGCCCCTCACCAGGGCATGAGGAGGAGGAGGAGGACCATGATGAGCCTGCGTTGGTGGAGGCAGAGGTGGCATCGCCTGCTCGCCAACATGAGGCTGTGGCTCAACCTCAAAATGCGGCTGCCTTGGATGATTATGGCGGTAAATTATTTTAGTTGGATTCTAGGGGTGGAACACTCTAAGCAGTGTTGTTGCTAGTTGGGAAATGGGAAAGCTAAGCATTTCTGACATAATGTCCTTCACCCACTCTTGCAGATGGAGAACGTGCTGGAGCTGCGGGCTGGAGTGTCAGTGCCTCCCCATCACCGTCTGATAGTCAGGATGATGTTGCGCCCGAGGGTAAGGACAATATTGGTTGTGTGAACCTGACACAAAGACCAGAGGTAGGATTCTGAAGTAATGATGTTTTTTTCCACACACAATACAGGTGTACCCACGATGGAGGACGTGGTGAGGGCCCACCACCAGTTTGCCCACCGACTGCAACGGGCCCTACAACGGGGAATCCAGGATCTCACCCGCCTGTCTGACATGCTGGCTACCGTCCAGCAACATCAGGATGGCCAACATTGAGATCTCCCCACTCCCGAAACAAAATGTGCTCCCCTGACCCCCAAATATGTTGTCCTTGTTGGACCTGGAAATTACAGATGTTGCCTGTTTGGCTTTTGATGTTTTTTTAATTTTTTTGCCCCCGTTGGGCTCTTTTCTTATAGTGTCCCACTATCTGAAATGGGGATTGTGTGATGGCTCGGCCTTTGGCCCTTTGACCTATCCTGTCCCACATTGGGACCATCAGGAGTGTGGACTGGCCAGCCCGTTGCGTTCTTTACCTATCCTGTCCCACATTGGGACCATCAGGAGTGTGGACTGCCTAACCCTTTGCCTTCTTTACCTATCCTGTCCCACATTGGGACCATGAGGAGTGTGGACTGCCTAGCCCTTTGCGTTCTTTACCTATCCTGTCCCACATTGGGACCATCAGGAGAGTGGACTGGCCAGCCCTTTGCGTTCTTTACCCATCCTGTCCCACATTGGGACCATCAGGAGTGTGGACTGGCCAGCCCTTTGCGTTCTTTACCTATCCTGTCCCACATTGGGACCATCAGGAGTGTGGGCTGGCTAGCCCTATCTGGAAACAGCATTCTGTGTATTGTGGCAAATGTCTGGCACACATGTATGTTGCAAATAAAATGTCTGGTTAACTTTTTATTTGGCTCCTTCATGTCACCACAACAATTTTTGGCACGGAAACATGTTCATCAGGAAACTATGTCACCCACATTACCACACCTCTTTGTCAAAGTGCAACCACATTACAAAGGAACCTATGGTCGTCCTGCTCTGAGTGCATTGGCCCATATTGTGTGGCTTTGGCCAACCTATATTGTGACCAACACCATTCACCCACGCTGACCCCCAAAAACCCTAACCCAAAAGAAATACACAATTGTGTCTGAACAAAAATTTAATATGATGGTATTTTGAAAGAAACATAAACAAATCATATGCAGCAATTCTGCAAACAAGTATTAAAACAAAACAAAACAACCAAGGAGTTTCCTCCAGATGGAAAAGTCCAGACTGCCAATTCTGTGCATTGGCTACTAGTGTCCAACTTATTCATCCTCTGTTGGCTCTGACAATGGCGCCTCCCCCCTCCTCTCAGGGCAGCCCCAACCTGCCCGAGAACGTCTTGATGTACGACGACGTGTTGGGGGGGGATGGGGTGACTGTGGCGGGGCCGGTCTTCTCACGGGCCGAGATGGGGCGGCTGGGGAAAGGGGCCATAAGTCGTGTTGCATAGGGGGGGGGATGTGGCATCCCCATTGAAGGGCCCCATCATCGGCAGCATCAGCGGCATTGTTGAAGACCCGCAGAAGGATCTTTTTTTGGAGCGGCTCCATCCCTCGCAACCTGTCGCTCATGTAGAGGGCGCAGCTGTCGATGTGGGTCCGCTGTTCGCTCAACAGCACGCGTCGGGCCCAGGTGCCCAGCTCTGTCTCTGGTGGTGCTGGACGTCGGCGGCTACGGATCCGGGAGCTGGGCCCTGGGCCCGGACCCACATCACTCGCCGCGCCCTCCTGCTCAGCCCCAGATGTCATTGGCTGAGCATCATCAGCAACAGATTGCTCCGCAATGGAGCCGTCCTCTTCTGGGGCCTGTGGGTGGAGAAAAAAAAAAACCTCATTAGTGAAGGCAAGATCCACTCTATACATTGACAACAGGACTCAATATAGCACTCCCACACACAGCAAGGCCACAAACCAAGATTGGAAATGAGGAAAAACACAGTAAAGCACCAAAGGTTAAAAACCACAACACCAGTACTTCTCCCGTACACTCACCTCGACCAATTCAGGAACTCAGCTCAATACAGAATTAGGTGTTAGTCACCGAGCCGTAACCCAATTAGTACATGTCAACACAACACCTTGATACTGGGGGATGCCCTGGCCAATGACAGATATTGGCCACCTTTCCGTTTGGACTCCTATTATGATGCGAACCCACCCCACATTCAACTACCTATAACCCACTGGCAGCAAAGCCAACACACATGTGTGGCAGCACCATATACTAGCTGGTACTATGTGGCTGGTTACAATCAAACCACCTGCAATCTTGATACCCTTAAATAATTAACCTAAACATAACAAGATGTTGTGGAAGATGCAACATTGGAATACGGCTGTAAGCATAGAATTTAGAAGGCTACAAAGTCCGGGAAGGAGGGCAGATTGTTTGACACCCAAAGGTTTCCCCCAGCAAGGATGAAAATATGCGTAAAATGTTGTTGTAAAGGATTTAGACAAGCACACATGTGAGGAAACATTGTGGGCCACCACTGTAACACAATTACCCACCTCCTGTGGCGCAGATGGTGACTCAGCCGGGCCTACATGGGACGCAGCAACGGGGCAGTTGGTCGTCGTTGCACGCGAGCTAGCCTCGCCCAGGATGAAGGTGAAGAGGGATAGTACCATAGGGTAGGTGATGGTACCTCCTCAGCTCCGGCTCCTGAGCGACGGCGCAGATAGTCATTGTGAGCCCGCATGAACGACTGCCGCATGTTTTTAATTTTGAGTGCCACCGTATGCTGGTCCCACCTCCTGCCTACCCTTGGCTCCATCCGGTTGGCCAGAGCCACAAGAGTCCTGTAGGCCTCGGCCCTCGCTGCCTGATTTTTATATTCAGGCAGCGAGCTGCGCCACAAACACTCGTCCTGCTGATACTCCATGAGAAGCTGGGTCTCGAATTCCACAGTACCCCTCGGCATCTGCCGATGACAAAACACACCACAAACATACAGTCAATACACAACGCCTACCGAACGTTATAAAACGCTGAAAAAGGATAAACATGCTCATAAGGTTGGAATATGGGGAAGATATGCTGCTATTTGGTTCATTTCAAATTTGCGTGTGTGACCCATTTTCACAATGTCACACCGCTCCCAAGTCAAACACGTGTCCCGAAATGATCCATCTCCGGATATCTGTGTCCACCTACACATGTTTACTCCATGATTTAAGACCACAATGTACCTATTTAAACACACCTGTACACGGTGTGTGCGTACATACCTCTCGGCCAACATCTGAGCAAAGACATTGTGTGCTAGCTAGTACCTGTGTACTGTCCAAAATGTTGAAGCTTAACCATATCAGAAAGGAGGGCGGGGTGTGTGCAAACACTGCACATACTACATCTAATGTGCACCCACATGATCATGTTGTTGTTCCTCCATCCATGGGACTACAATTTTAAACCATGTGGCAAACATCCGTGGAATGCACGGGGCAATTATTCCACCCATCAAATGGTGAGGTGAAGTCCCGCACAAAATCACACCTTTATCTGTTGGACCCAAAAATAACATCAAAGGGCCTATCTATACTCACACAATACAAGTCGAGGCACTACCTGGCTATTGCCCTACATAGAATAACGTAGCCATATGTGTTATTACAGGCGCAAACTTACATGCCGTATCAAACATGCCCATACACACATTGCCTAAGCGGCCTGTGACAGAAGCATCTGCGTTCCTTACAATTTCATAGAAACCGCTAAAGAGGCTTACCGTCAGAGCAACAGAAGTCAAACAGGACACCAGTAGCTCAATGCACATCGACGTCTGGACAAGGTCTAGTGGCCATTGGCCTGGCTTTATAGTCCGCTAAACCAATCACAGCGTACCAAATTACGCACATCGTAATGGGACACCTGTGTGCGGAATTAACTCCCGCTAATTGGTGGAGATCGCTGAATCGTGATAGGTTGGCGGCCCTTTAAAAGCGGCGCATTCCGGCAAACATTACGCTTGCTGGCCAGACCCATTAAGTAAGTATTTGTGGACACACATGTAATTTGTGGTGGGTGGGATGCATATGTTGATGTTATTGGCGACCGCAGAAGACTGCTTCAGCGGACTATATAGGGGTTTGTATTGTTGGGGACGATATAGTGTACTGTGTTGAATTTGAGTAGGCATTTTGTCTGCGGCTTCACACTTTTGTAGACATACATTGCTGTGTTTGTTTCCAGACATCATACAGGAGAATGGCTGCAGGACTGTAGACAGAAATGTGTTACTCATGTCAACTGGATCGATTTCTGCATGGTGGTTGTGGCCCATGGAGACTGGGTCCAACGGGGATAGGATCACACATGGCTTTGAGGTGTGGCGCTCCAGACATAGCATAGATGTGTAGCAAAAATGACACAAGCAAAAACATATGTAACCATGGTTAACCATCCGCAGTCATGTGCAATGTTGTTTGGTTCATGTAGGCTTACTCCACCTGGCATATCGGGGTATGTAAGAATTTATTTGGCAAGCTAATTTTAAATGTAGCCAATTTTAATTATGGTCTGTCTAATGGATTGTGGGACATTTTAGAGCGACATTATTGGTGACACATGTCCCTTTCTAACTCACCTAGGTGCAGATGTTTGCCTTTGAGACCCTCCGATTGAAGTTGATGTAGAGGAGGCCACTATCATTGGCCGTGTTCCATTTTGTTTGGGGTGACTACTGGGTGTTTGCCTTCCCTTGCTTCCGGGATGTGTTTTGTGGGCTCCCAAAAGATCCCATCCACTTGGCTATAGTGTGTCATCGAAAATAGGTGTGGCTTGCTTAACCTGCTGACATGGCCACATATTGTTCTATGCACTCATGTTGTGTATTCTCATCTACAGGTGCTGATATTGAGGATGCAGAATATCCATGACCGCAATGTTATCGTGGCTCTTGCGTTGGTGGAAGAGCAAATGTGGCTTCAGGATCGGTATGAAAGGTTGATGAGGCGCAGACAGCGGCGGTTGTGGACCCGTGATTGGCTTCGCAGGCGGGAAACCCGGGGCCACATGCAGCTGTTGCGGGAGCTTAACTGTCCTGATGATTACCGAAACTATCTCCGTATGTCGGAGGACACTTTCACCTTCCTCTTGGAGCGTGTTAGGCCAATGATAGCGCGTCAGGACACTATAATGCGACCATCAGTATCAGCTGCTGAGCGGTTGGCTATCACTTTGCGGTTCCTGGCTACAGGGCAGTCAATGACATCCCTCACATACTTGTCACGTGTCTCCCTGCCCCTGCTGAGCCGCCTGATCCCTGAAACGTGTTGGGCCATCTGGAGAGCTCTGCAGCCATCCTACCTGAAAATGCCTCTAACCGCCGCAGAATGGCTGGAAGTAGCCCGAGGCTTTGAAACCCGGTGGAACTTCCCCAACTGTGGCGGGGCATTGGATGGTAAGCACGTGAGGATTACCAAACCTGCCAACTCTGGCTCTTTGTTTTTCAATTACAAAGGGTATTGTAGTATAATCCTCACGGCTGTAGTGGATGCGCACTATGAGTTCCTCTACGTGGATGTTGGAATGAACGGTCGCAACTCAGATGGGGGTGTGTTTGCCCGAAGCTCCTTGGCAACATTACTAGGGAGTGGTGGGCTAAACTTACCCTCAAATGAGGACACAACCGAACATCTCAACTTTGCGTTTGTGGCGGATGAAGCATTCCCACTTCAGGAGCACCTACTGCGGCCATATCCCCAGAGGGCCCTTACTTCTGAGAGACGCATTTTTAACTACCGGCTATCCCGGGCCCGCCGTGTAGTTGAAAATGCGTTTGGGATAATGCAAATAGATTCCGGATTTTCCATACGCCTATACATATGAAACCGGAGTCTATTGACGCGGTAGTGGTGGCCTGCTGTGTGCTGCATAACTTCCTGCGTCGTAGGGATAGAGCATCATACACGCCAGGAGGTTATGTAGATAATGCAGACGCTACAACAGGGGAGCTCCGTCCAGGGTCTTGGCGTGATGAGGGCCATGTGATTCTGCCACTCCAGCCGCAGAGCCATGGCCGCACTCGGCAGGAGGCCAGGGACAGTAGAGAAGCTTACTGCTCCTACTTCAATGGGTCTGGTGCAGTGAGCTGGCAGAACCAGGACATGTAGTGTGGCTGGCTCTGGGAGATCTATTTGTGGTTGCAATGGAGGTGACAGCAGGTTTGCTGCGCCCCTTTTCTTTTGTGTTTCCCATTTTCTGGATCTTTTGTTTCATTATGTGCCTAATGTTTCTTTAGTTAGTTAGTTAGTTATTTTAGGTTTTTTAAAATTTTTAGGTTGCTGCACAGGTTACAATGTGTGGTCAATTTGTTAGCCCTGTAATGTGTTTCCAGAATGTGACATGCACTTTATTTGTCCCTTGTTTTTACTGTATGTTTTTTTAAAATTCTAATCCAAGGTCACGATGAATGCATTTGATTAAAAAATATTATGTTGGATCCAAAATCATCTGTGTGAGCCTGATTACTTGGTGGAGGAGGGCAATGTGATGAAGGTTTTGGTGGGGGCCTGGGATGTCATAGCCACCTATTGCTGGGATTGTGCAGACAATATGTGTGGGTAGGCATGTTTTTTTACAGGTCTTTTGCACAACAGTGTTTGTGGCCATTGTGCGTACATGAGCCTTTATTTTGTTGTAGGCAGAGGGTCCCCTGCACACAGCACATTGATGCAGGACATATTCTTCTCAGGTGTTTTCAAATACATTGTCACACAGATCTTTCACATGTTGCCTTGGGAGCAGTTCCACTACATTCACATCTGTAAGCAGAAATATTAACACCATTCAGCCTGTATTCCCACATAGTTAGCCATAGTTGACACATAGAATTTACACAGAGAACGCACATACTGTGTGTTGTAAGCTAATGTGTGTCGCACAAACGCACCTCAGCGCAATCGCCACACGCCGCTGTCACAAGCGCTGATCGTGCGTGACAAGGCAAACACTTTTACTACGTACACATAGGCCGGAACCGCTACTTTTATACACACTGGGTATGTGACTGGCCACCGCTCCAGGGTGACGCTTTAACATCGGTTTAGATGCATTCGCCACACTCCGCCATGTCACAAGCGCTTATTCCGTGCCACAGTCCGATCACTAGTACGTCACGTCTCGGCCATCCGCCCTTTCCGTCGTGACCAATCACAACTCCGTAGTGTTAGCCAATGGTTGTGGTTTGGGCGCGGCGTACAGGACTGTGTCACGCCTATTTGTTTTCCGTCCTGCCTTTGTTGCTCCGAGATCACTCTGTGGTGGCGGCGTGTGAAGCGGGTACGCTGAGCTACAGATGGCTACTTGAGACACCCGGCGATGCAGCTAGTTACAGATGTCACGTAGCGTAGCGCACCTTATGGCGGCGTGTAAAGGTGATGCGTTGAGCGTTTGTAACCGTTTGAGCGTGCTCGTGCACGTGAAGTAGCGGGATGCATCCATCCTGCCGTAGCGGCGTGTAAAGGTACCCTTACTGTTACATTGTCAGTAGGAACTTGAGGTTCCACGATCATCCAGTCTCATAGGTGCCCTAACATCGTAGGAACACGAAGAGCGACGGTTGCTGAATACCGGGAGCCGATTTTGGACTTCGGGACCCATAGATCAGAACACTGTTGGATGCCAATAACCCTTTTGAGACGTCTGCACCTCAGCTTATCCAACTTTATTTACCATGTGGACCGGACAAGAGGTAATAATGTTTTGTTGAATTGTCCCAAAATGTATGTATGCTTATATAAAGCTGACCTTAGAGTACTACAATATATATTGCAGGAATTCATGGATTATTGATGAGTCAATCTAAGTCATCTAACTACTCTCTTATCATCACTGACATCAGTACATGGATGATTGTTCTCAGGAGATATGTTGAAGTCTCCTACCCCCATCCCCCCCCCAAAAAAAAATGATGCAGGGTGCAACCCAATTTGGATGATAACTGATGTCCAAATTTCTATGATAAGGTCTTGTGTATGAAATCTGATGGTGGCAGTAGCTGTCTGTAAGGACAAATTAGAGGTTTTACTTACAATTTTTGAGCTCCTCTACTGAATTATGACCAGCTGACCTTTGATGAGCTTTAGGTCAGTTTTCATTGTGGAAATAAATGCATGAAAATTTTTGCTTGCGGAAAATTACTTCATGTTTGGACTCAATCGGACAGTGGTGTGCCGGCTTATCGTATTCGATAGACGGAATAGGACGACAAGATAGATCTCATAAAACAATTACTGCTGGGACTATCACTCTGTGGGAAGATATACTGTAAAATGGTGCAGAATTCAGAGGTTTTTGGTACATTTTCCTCCATACATCTCTTTTACCAGTAGCTTGAAAAGCACACGTAGCATCGTGCCGCACCAAAAACACATAAGAAAGGTATACTCAACCAATAACAGCAAAGAAAGAAGAAGCAAAGCAAACAACATGCAAAAAAAAGGCAGCATTTATTCTTTGTCAAACACGGCCATGAAGTCTCCTCTTAGAATGAGCTGATTGATTGAGCTCACTGAGGTTTACTACAGCCAGCAATGGACAGTGTAATACAAGACAATATTTTTTAATGAAGGCCGATTGTAAAAGTAATCTTTAGACAAAAAAAATGTAATAAAACAAAAGAAAAAAGGCCCCAAAGGTTTCCATATCCTTTAAAATCACAATTGAATTAGTTTTCTAGGGTTCACCTTGTAAGACAGAGGTGGGAACGTCCAGGCCTCAAAGGCCGCCAACAGGGCATGTTTATAGGATTTCCTTAGGATTCCATAGGTTATAAATAATCAACTGCACTGGTGATGATTCCAACCCCTGTGCAATGCTAAGGCAATCTTAAAAAACATGACCTGTTGGTGGCCCTTGAGGCCTGGAGTTCCCCACCCCTGTTGTAAGGGCTCATTTACACTGGTTAATTGTCAGAACAATCATTACTGGAAACTTGGTTATCAGCCTTTTTGAGCATGCAATTACCAAACAGAGAGGCGCACTTTAGTTGGGAGAAAGGATTTTTAAGCTTGAAAAACAAATCATCGATCTAGAAAGCTCAGAATCTACCATTACTGATTGCTCTGCTGTGTGCATGTAATAGCAGTCGTCTGTCTAAACATGTCATTATTACAGAGATGGGAATCATAGTAATGGCTGTCATTGGGATACCCGCATTCAAAAGGCCCACTATTTCCTAGTTATGACCCTAGACATCATTTATTTGCCCCATTGTCTTTTGATACATCATTGACTCATTGGTATTTTTATTTTGTTTAGTGCATGATCTGCTCTCTCTACCCCGAGGGTCAACAGAATGGCCAGAATGGTAAGTGTCTTCAAACCATGGAAAGAGTGTTTCCGAAGTCCTGGGGGTAGCTAAACTCTAAAACCGTTACATAACCATTTTCCTTGCAGACTTGACCTCTTGCCACAGTTCTTTGGGGATGGCTTTTGAAGGTACTTAATCTGTAAGCATGTAAGTCAACTCATAAGGGGGACTCAAAAACTTAAAAAAGTTGTCAGCTACTTAAACATTGATGACCTATCCCTAGGATAGGTCATTAATGTCTGATTGGCTGCAGGCCGATATCTGGCACCCCTGCAGGTCAGCTGGTTCTTATGCCGGTGGCGGCAGCAGGTCGCCTGAAATACTCAGTTTAGGAGCTGCTCCGTCTTCTGTTATTGGCAACGTCCAGGTACTGCATATCTCCGTCTTATTGATTTGAATTGGAGACAGATGTGCAGTGCCCATCTGTGGCCACTATCAGAAGATAGAGCAGCTCCACAATTAAGTATTTCCAGTGACCTCTGCCGCCGCAAACAGCTGATCATCAGGGGCTCTGATCAGACACTGATGACCTATCCTAAGGATAAGTAGAAACTACGGCACTTTCTGCTCAGAGGGAGGAGGTAAGGGTGCTCTTATAGGATCCAAATCCAAGTTATAGAACATATAACATGGCATTCCCAAATTGTGTTTCAAATACTTTTATTGATGCCAGACAATTTCAGTCATTAAATTGACCTTCCTCAGTTACACGTACTGGAAGTGAAGTAGTGATACCAGGAGATGAGATACATGTAGCCAAATCCACCGCTATGGAGGTCGCCAAGGTCAAATTAATCACCGAAACGTCTTGACACATTTTGCTAGTATCAATTAAAATTCTTATTGAAATGCAATTTAGGAGTGCCTTGTTATACGTTCTATGCTAAGGATAGGCCATCAATGTTAAAGGTGTGGACAACCTTTTTGACTTCAGGCATGATGGGCAGCAAAATCACTCCACATGACCATACAGAGATTTGGGAATGAGAACTGAGAGAATTTTCCAAAATTCAACTTTAACAAATTTACTCATTTCAGGGAAGGACATTCAATATGTGATGAATAAATTCAATGCAAATTGAATAATCAAGGGAGGGATTAAAAGATAATTTTATACTCGCATCTCCTTGAACCTCCTGGTACGTTCTAGGGAGGGGAGGAGGAATGTATTCCACCACTGACTCACTGAGCTCCCAGACAGACCGATGTGATGGTTGGCTCCATCTTGAAAATTAGTTTTGAAGAGAAACACCGGTGCCACTCTGCCGTTTCTTCAATCCTTTATTGTTACTCTAAAAACATCACAAGTATTGAGGGTAACGCTAACAATAAAGGATTGAAGAAACGGCAGAGTGGCACCGGTGTTTCTCTTCAAAACTAACCTCCTGGTACCTTTCACATCTGGGCATACATATCAATGATGGGCATCACACTTCACGTGACGGTGTGTGAGTAATGAAGAGAAATCCTGTCCAGAAAAATACATAAGCCATAAGATAGTAGAGCTGCAGGACCAGTGGCAGTAGGATAGTTATGGGAAGGGCCAGGGAAAGGCATATATAACCTCTTACCAGCTGACCACCATTATTCAGCCAAAGTGAATCTGGTGAATCCAAATTTTTGATTTGGATTTAATGTTTGTCCATTTATCTAGAAATGCCAACAATGGAAGATATATAGAAGATCACATCTTGGAATTGCTTCATACTCCACATATTCCAACTCTTCTTTTACTAGTGCATCTCAATGAATTAGAATATCATCGAAAAGTTATTTTATTTCAGAAATTCAAGACAAAAAGTGAAATGCATATACTATATTGCATCATTGCACACAGAGGGATCTATTTTCAAGTGTTTTTATCTGTTAATGTTGATGATTATGGCTTGCAGCCAATGAAGACCCAAAGGTCATTATTTCAGAAAATTAAAGTAGTGAGGATGAAGGGTTAAAAATCGTGCTGCAATATTCCACGAGACATCAAAAGGTGAATAAAATATTGATTTATTGGTCAACATCTTTCAGGGCTCCCGGAATCACCCTGAAACATGGCAATATAAGGCGGCCGTCACACGCTGAGATATCGTGCAAGATATCGCTTGAAAGCGCCAGATTAAACATCGCGTAAGCGATGTCTGTGCGTGTGACGGCCAGATACGACGAGCGATATCTGATCAAATCTCTAAATCATGATCTGAGGTTCGGTTCTCAGATCTGACGATATCGGCCAATTAAATACGCACAATCGACACGTGTAAATTCCCGACATCACACGAAACGTGTGATTTAAGCGATGGCAAAATCCATCACGTAGGCGTGTCAGGAGTTTCCTATTGCCTGACCTCCTCAGTGGTGATTCGTGCAACGAAATGGTTTCGGATTGGCTGCTTCACCACTAGCTCGCATTGGTGGAAGATGATGCGTTGCCATTGGCTGCCCTCACAGGGCGCCATTTTGAAAGCGCTGTCTTCAGCACCACACATAGGTGTCGGCTGCACAATATCTCCGAACTGTGCACCCAATTGCGTCAACTTGATAATCGATTCTGCGTGGTCCCCGACCCTGCTATATAGTGTCCACCTTGTCATATACCCACACAATGTTGGCGGGCGCGGCACACATAACGCGGCTGTAAGTTTTGCCCATTGCAATTTAGTTATGTGCTACAGCACACATATACATTACGATCAATATCACAGGACATTGTGGGATGAGGCCGCCATGTTTCAAAGGACATCTGACCCAATGAGGACGCAGTACTGAGCACCAATGGTGTAGTGAGGGGCGCAGCTTGGAGCCCATGTACCACGCCTATCGGCTCCAATTACGCCCACATTTGCTCCAACATCGTTTAGGAGATTTCTGTGTGACTTTAGCTGAACGATGTCCACTGCTGATAACTGCATCTCTCAGACGATGGCTGGATGGGTGGATCGGGAATCGTCTGAGCGATGTCTGTGGGTGTAGCGTCGTGATGAGCGATTTTGCGCGTCGTTCGGACGATATGCAAATTTAACATCGTCTACGATATCTTTAGCGATATCTCAGCGTGTGACGGCCGCCTTACATAGATTTTTGATGATATTCTAATTCATTGAGATGAACTAGTATATAGCTGTATCACCTTAGTTATTGCTGGGCTCAATCTTAGCTCATTTGAATGTTTTTTTTATATTTTTGCCTTCTACCTTTTTCTAGATACTAAGAGTCCACTGCTCGAGAAGATTCATCTGAAAATATCACCTTCTGACACATTAACGATAAAGATGAATCTGACCAGTGAAGAACCTAAAGTGACCAAGAAAGTCAATGAGCCCAGTGAGGAGGAACTTAACACCAATATGCCTTGTAGGATCTGCATCCTCTATAATGAAAAGCCTACCAGTGACCATAGCAAGAAACGCAAAGAACCAAAAGCGATGACATTTTTCCAACTCTCCGACCCTCAACAAGATTCCTTCAGTGATGTTGGAGTTTACGTGTATAATGCATGGTATCCTATATTCGACAGTGAAGACTTTTCATTGGAGCCACTGCCAATTAACACCAAGGCCTATGTGTCTATCGAACCCATTCCTATTAACACCAAGGCATATGTGTCTATCGAACCCATTCCTATTAACACCGAGGCATATGTGTCTATGGAACCCATTCCTATTAACACCGAGGCATATGTGTCTATGGAACCCATTCCTATTAACACCAAGGCATATGTGTCTATGGAACCCATTCCTATTAACACCGAGGCATATGTGTCTATCGAACCCATTCCTATTAGCATGGGATCGATCCCAATCAATACGAAAATCCATCCATCCAATTGTCTCCTGTCAAAGTTTCGTTCTGCTTAGTCATCTTTATCTTTCATCACCGCCCAACATGATGTCCAGTAAAACTTGAGATTCTTCTTTGCCCTGTAATAAGAAGTAATATGCAATAAATCCCTTGAACATGGCAACAATGTTATTTGAATATATTGAGTACATAATACATAGTATAGATCTCAATTATCTCCGGATTTAATATTTTAAGGGCTAGTCAAGATTAAAGGGGCTGTTCAGTGATAACTTGGTAATTGGTGGTTGTCTGACCTCTGGGACAGCACCAACTGGCACAATGGAGAACTTTTGTCCCTGTTAAAATGGAGCAGCCTGCACGCATTCATTATCTAAAGGGCTACACTTGGCTTTGTCCATCAGCCCCATAGAAAATGAATGGGTAGCCAACCTTTTGTAATGGGGCTAAAAATTCACCATCAGTTCCATTGAAATAATATATGTGAGTTGTAATACCATATACAGCCATTGTGCAGGCGTGACACTGCTTTTGGAGAAAATGACCTTTTCACGCTTTTTAGGCTATGCCAACAAACATAAAGGATCCAGACTGGGAAATGCAGTGTCAGGTTACAAAAAAGCTAAACATTTAACGAGAAGATTTAAAAAGCTCCAGATAGCGGTAATGTACTAGCGAACCTCTGGGTTTCGGTAGAAAGCCTTACTGTCATTCTCTTATGTCGAGCCCCAGGCTTTAGGGTACTCGGGTATCAGGCTCCAAAGGGTTAACGCTCCTGTGTCACGGGTGGAGGGAACTACACAATGGTAAGACTTTATTGGATCCCCAACAGTCCAATGCAAGTAACACATACCCAACAAGTACACATGATGTAACAAGCAACAAAGTCTTACACTTCCTCTCGTTCACCAGAGATTAGAATATTCTTGCCTTTGGGGCTTCCAGGGCCAACTACTCCACTCCAGCAGCACCCCACTTTTGGCGGGCACTCACTGAGAAAGGGATAGCAGCAAACTTAGGAAGCTAACTGAGCACAAACTCTGTAGCCAGGTGACCGAACTGTCCCAACCTGGGTATCTTCCTGCCAAATCCTAGGATCCTAGGCAGAGTTCCTGTAGAATATTATCCAGATTATGACCTTATAGTTGGGACAGAAGCCTCTAGGTTGAAGTCATGTAGAATATGAAGACACAACGTGATCCTGGCAGCCAAGACCGAAGTCCATAGGCTAACGGCATGTAGCATATCACAACTGGTGACTGAAGCAAGTCCTGTTAACATCCTGAGCCTTCACCTCAGAGTATTCTGTTCCTACAGGATTGGTTTGGATAAGGCTGTTCTCTTATTGGTTGGCAGGTCAATCCGACTGCAAAAGTTTCCTCTGAATGCTGTAAACAGAAGGGGAAATTTATATTTAGTTAGCAATCCACAAACTAAGACAATGGAGGCTCCAAGCCGGCTGATAAGAAACAATGACTTCTCATGAGTTAACAAACAAAAGAACAATAGGTCTGGCCTAATTAAGAATATTTAACTCACGACACAGATGATAATATGCTGTGTTGTCACTCTTGTCTTGGACAAAACAAATAGATTAGATTAGTTAAATTAATTCTAATGTTTTTAAGAAGTTGTTCCCTTTAGGGCTGGTTTATACATATCGATGTCCCAGCAACCCCACCAACGATGGGGGTCGCTGGGACATCATTATCTGATCGTTGATGAGCTGTCACACAGGCAGACTCACCAGTCTCAGGACTGATCAGGGTAAACAGCGGGTAACTAAGTGCAGCGCTCTGCTTAGTTACCCGCTGTTTACCCTGGTTACCAACTTCCAGCGCCGCACAGCACACGCTAGGAGCTGATAACCAGGGTAAACAGCGGGTAAGTAAGTGCAGTGATCTGCTTAGTTACCCACTGTTTACCCTTATTACCAGCTCCCAGCGTGTTCTTTGATGCACTGGGAGGTCGATGATCGTTGGTCTCCCACTGGGTGGCCAGCATCGTCGTATGTGACAGCGGGAGACAAACGATCGAAAAATGGCCCTGGCCATTGTACCATCGATCAGCGAGCTGATAGCTGATCATTGCAATATGTCACACATAGTGACATCGCTACGAGGTCGCTGCAACAAGTTGCAGCGACATGTAAACCGGCCTTAAGACAGACCTTTTCTAAAGATCTGTAAATGTCATAGAGGTTGAGCAGAGATCATATCCAGAATGGGGCATGAGGGTACAGAAAGGTCTCAAAAACTATAGGAGTAACTCATAAAATACATAATGTATTGATATGCATTCAAATTCCACCAAAGTGAAAACTAAGTGAAATCTATTCAAAAACACTATCCACCCCCCAAAAATAAAAGATAAAAAATAAAAGTACACCCCAGAATAAGAGGTCAAGAGAGATCATATTTCCTTCAGAGGTAAGTATGTGTCCAGTACCTGTTTCTAAGTCAAGATATTAGAAAGATAAGTTCCTTAAAAAAATAGCTGTGTAGCCCATAAGCTTCATACCTATGTCAAGGATATCTAAGTTGATAGGCTCCGTGTCTATATTGACTGAGGTTAGTCCATAAATCGTCCGTATCTCTAGTGTTGTAATAGGCGTTCGTTAATTGAACTGGTTATATCTCTGAAAGACGGCACTATATCTATAGATCGGTCAGTGAAAGGATAGAACGCACTCTTGGGAACTCTTATAACATAGGATGTAGTTGATGAATATTGGTAATGAAACCATCAAAAGAAGAGGTCCCACAATAGCTGCTCAATGCGTTTCTCCTCCGTAGATAGGTGCAAAAGTTTTTTATGATGGTATCAAACTCATCACTCATAAGCCTAGGTCCCTTACTAAAGGCCCTGTCGCACGTGTCAACCAGGGCTGCGATATCAGAAGCGATGCGCGGGTGCACGCTCGCTTCCAACATCGCAGCCTTAGTGCCACACGGCAGGATGTTGCCGGTGACGCCGCAGCGATGCGGGTGGAGCCATCGCTTGCTGGGCTGGGATCAACCCAGCGATCGATCCGCAGCAATACTGCGGTATAGGCTGGATCGACGCCAACATCGCTATTGCGGTGTCAGACGGCGCGATCCAGCCTAATCGTTGGTTGCAGATTGACAGGTTTATGTTCATCCTCGTAAACCTGTTAACCTGCGACCAGCGATAAATCGCAGTTGCGTCGCGCTGTCACACAGCACGACGCACTTGCGATATCTCTAGCGACATCTCTGATGCGTCACTTTTCGGCGATGTCGCTAGCGACATTGACACGTGTGACAGGGCCTTTAGATAAGATGACTTACCACATTGTTAGTCACGACTACCATAAACATCCATAAAAACAATAAGGGAGATTACAAAAAGAAGTTGAGGATCATCCAACCTTCCAAAAAAACAGATCCAGTTAGGTATCAGATGAACCTAATAATCTCAAAAGGATACTGAGTGGTCAATGTCATTGATAATGATTATACTTTATATTCGCAGGGGTGAACCCAAACTTCCATGATAAAGGTGGTGTGATATTCATGATACTAATTAGGTTCCTAACAAAATAATCCAACAAGGATCAAACTACAGCAGTCTTGGGTAGTACTCCAAGAGACTTTGAAAGGTCTAGCAAAAACAGGTAACAAAAACCAAGATCTAAATCAAAAGCAAAAACAAAAAAGGGAGATCAAGTATAGACAATGAAACAGAAGAGCAGTGAGCTCAGAAAGGTCCAGAGCGAGGGGGAGAAGAAAAAACCTCGCTCAGCGGGGCGGCACTCCCAGGTTCGCAGGAAATGCTGAGCAAGTGGGGAAAGGTCAGAGAGAGCAGAAAGAGAAATTAGAAAGGAAAAAATTTAGAGCAGTGAGAAGAGAGAGAACAAAGACACGACCTGGGAGGCGGATGGAGCGAACAGGAAGGCAATCCCGCGGGCAACACCACTACACCAGCAGTGGCAAGAAGTAATATCCACGTATGGCCGTTGTCATCTCAGGCAATTCTCCATTCCGGATCCTCTCTGCGATGTCGCGGGAGTTGCTTGGAGGAGCCGTCATTTGCAGGTCGCGGCGGGGCGGATTCAGCCGTCGGTGGGAGTAAGTCCCAGGATTTCAGAAGCAGGGCCGCTCGAGCGGGAGTTAGACAGACATGGGTTACGTCGTTTCTTCTGACAATTAGACGAGTAGGGCGACCCCAACGATATACAATACCCTTTTCACGGAGGATCGTTGTATAAGGCTTATATGCTCGCCGGAGAGCTAGCGTGCTTGGGGACAGATCGGGGAAAATTTCCAGGTCTGCAAATCGGGCAGATAGAGTCAGGGCAGATCTCAAGGCTTTCAGAAAGGTGTTTTTAGCCTCATAGAAGTGAACACGGCCCAGCACGTCACGGGGGAGGTCAGAGCGGACTCCAGGGGGCTTGGGGACCCTGTGGATATGGTCAATCTTCAGATCCCGCGGCTGCAGGTCAGGCACCACTTCGAGCATGAAGTCTTGCAGAAGGGACCGTAACTCTTCATTAGGGACAGATTCCGGGACGCCCCGAAGGCGGACATTATTCTGCCTATGTCGGTCCTCTAGATCACAGTTCTTAGTTTGAATCATGTCAGTAACATGATGAAGCTGTTCATGCTCATCCAAGAGCTCGTTGTGGGAGCGAATCAGTTCCGTTAGCTTTGTCTCAACATGGTCCGTGCGCCTGCCCAGGTCTGCCAATTCTCCCTTTAGATCTGCCATCACGATCTTCATATCGTCTTGCAGAGAAGTCCTGAGCTCCGTTAGCAGATCTTTCATGAGTGAGAGGGTAACAGGAGTCTCAGGAGGCAGGGAGGCGGTGGAGGAGCCCTGAGTTTGTTGTTCACGGCGGGAGGCGTGGGCCGCACAAGGAGAAGCCGGCGCCATGTTGGAGGAAAAAGCAGATTCAGAGCGGCCCGGTGGGAAGTAGTCGGATACCCGCTTAGGAAGTAAATCCTGTCGGTTTTTAACTTTACCCATCGGTGGAGAGGCGGTAGAGAGTTGATACCGGTAGTTTTTAGGCGTATGAGGCCGGTGTGGAAGCTGGAAATGCCGCTGTAGTGCCCTAGGGACTGGGAGCTCCTGGTTCAAGCGACTTCCACCCTGTGCAGTTAGGCCACGCCCTTCACATAAGCCCTGTTGATCCATCATCCAAGGTAGTTTTACATAGGCCCTGAAGATACGCACAACATTTACTTAATAAATTGTTATTCACACTTATCCATGGGCCCTGTGACCACCTCTCTGTCCCCATTGGAGCTCTACTAACAGCTCCCGTGGTGGCTACGGCCTCCGGCCTATATACACTTTACACATACATTTATCAGTTTACCATATAAATATATCAACGATGACTCCTCTGGGTTCAGAACAGGGATTGAGCAACCTGAGTCACGGGTACGCCATGCCTCGCCAAGGGGCACCTTCCTGGACGTATCTCAACCACACGTCCAGGTCAGCGCCCACCTGGTTCGACCACAGTTTCCCCACTCTAGGAGCCGTTCTAACCCCTGCTTCTGACCTTTGCTATATACCCTTCAACGGGCCCTGTGGGTCCTAATAGCGGTACCTGCCACCTGGCTTTAGTCACCCAGCTTGATGACTCCATATTTACCCCGTAGTCAGGATTCCTGCCTGACCGGGACCTTACATATCACATGTTATCCATCATACAATATTCATGGATTCCATGCATCCTCACATCCGCTCACAGCCCATCATAATACATCCATGGACTGTGGCTCCTCCATGACCATAACAGGGACCTGGTCAACCGTAGAATCCGGGCTAACCATGCGTTACCATGGCCTACTCACCACGGTAGAGGCCACCAGTCGCCACCAAACCTCCATCTCATCTCTTGGCAGGTCTCCAGGTCGACGACTGTACCCTGCGTCTAAGTAGCACCTTATCAGATCAGCCATGGTTACCCTTCCAGGAGCCTTCATGACCCCTGTCTCTGGCCACAGGTACATACATTCTATTGAAGGACGGGTGCCTCCTGCATGCAGCAAGCAAGCCTCCCTCTCGTCCACCAGGGACGGAACGCCTTCAATCTATCATCCATACTGGCTGGGCCTCTCTCCCCACCACATTATACATGGCTTTTACTCATCGGCCATCGTCTCTCATTCAGGGCACTGTTACCTAAGCCTTTACATACATCTACGGGTCCTTTACCGACTGTCGGACCCAATTGCTGTTATGCCCACCTGGCATGATACACACGCAGCTCACTTCATTACATGGGAACTGCCGTCTTACTGGGCACGGATCCGGGTCTCGCTACCTGAGGTAACGGGTTGGTCAAGCCTCTCCACGGGCTCCTTCCTGGATGTGTTTCATCCCACGTCCAGTCCAGCGTCCACCAGGTCAGCCACGGCTTCACCACTCCAGGTGCTGTAACGACCCCGGTCCTGGCTACCGGCATGGAGCTAGCATGCTCCCTTCACCATCTCTCAGCATGGCGGAATGGACTATCACTCAGTCCCTCACACAGACTGGATCTGCACTTCTCTCTGGTCTGAGCTCATCTGCTCTGATCCCATCTGATCTCTCACTCAATCACCTGGCAGGCTCTTATCGTGCCTGCCACTCCCACTCTGACACATCCACCTGAGCTGCTACTACTCAGGACACACCCACCTGGGCTGTCAGCAATCAGCACCCATTACATTCCTCAGCTGCTCCTCTCTGTGCCTGATCTCTACAGCTTCCACACAGCTTATGTTAACTCCCTGTGTTCCGGATTGGTTCACACAGTACACACAATGCTCTCAGATGCTCATTGGGCCGCTCATTGGTCTCATGAATGTGTCAGACATTGACACACAGGGTGCCGGACATGATTAAACAACACCTTCGGTACAACCTGGCTTATGTGCACAGGATCCTATGCTGATCCTGCATGTGATGTGCCCCGGCCATGGGAACATGCCAGCGTGCCTCACAATATACATATCTACAGTTGAAACCAGAAGTTTACGTACACTATATAAAAAGACACATCTGCATGTTTTTCTCATTATCTCACATGAAATCAGAATAAACCTTTCCTGTTTTAGGTCAATTAGGGCCATAATTATTAATACTGTATGTGTCAAATGCCAGAATAATGGGAGAGAGACATGTTGGAGACATTTTTATTACTTTCTGCAGTCAAAAGTTTACATACATTTCATTAGTATTTAACACCATTGTGACCCATCCAAGGGCCATGGGGTACCCGGTCCCGGGCGTTGAGTTCACGGGGGATGTCACTGAGGCCTGTGCCCGTTCCTGTGGCCTTGGTGGTTGCTGAAAAGGGGAAAAGAGTCAATAAAGATAAAATAAAAGTGTTTCGTGACGCCACCTACGGTTCCAGTAATGTTAACAGCACTTGCGGGACAGACCTCCGGGGTGAAGGTGGAGCAGCAAGATAATTACGCTCCCCGTTGGGCAGTAGTGGAAATTAATGATTTCACACAGGGATGCAGTTTACACCAGGCCTTGTCACTTCTCCTCTCCCTGATGCAGTAGGCGGCTCATCAAGTGGAGATAATAAAGTATGCTACACAGTCTTTTCACTCTGTCCAGGTTTACTGGCAGATCTTTAAAGCAGGTTGACAATTGGCACAGTCTTGTTGGGTCTGCCTGGCCTGGGTCGTCACTGCGGAACCAGGATGCTTTACTCAGGACCCTCAGTGGTATGCCTGCAGTTCCTGTCCGGTCCCTTACTGCACTCTCCCCTGTTTCCTTCAGCGCTCCTGCGTGCAGAGCCTCAAGCCAGCTCCCACGGATCTATCTGTGGAGGACTCTTCTCCGGGTCCCCCAGACCTTATACGGTGTCTTTTTATGGATGCGATGGGTGTTCGGCCACAATTTCCTCTAGAAGCTCAGGCCTCCGGTTCGACGGCTTGGGGATAGACTCCCGCATCGTGCTCAGAGCCGGTCTTCTGTTTCAGGACAGATCCCTCCGGTTGGTAGACATAACGGGTCCTGATTCAGGCGCACCGCTTTACCTGGTGCCCTTAGGATCTCTGTCTGTCCTGACGGCTTCTCCACTGTCCTGCACTCCTCACTCCCCTATGAAGCTCTCCTTAGACTAGCCTAACTCTCCTCCCACCCACACACTTTTCTACAGGTCCTCCCTACAGAGGGTCCACCCACGGTCATCTACTTAGGGTGTGTGTGGATGCGTTGTGTGATGGTCCTTTGTGCAACATCCCAAGTTCATCCCAATATTTAGATTATGGGGACACACCTTCTACCATGCACCCTTCACCCACTAGGTTAGGGGTAAATGTTCTCTGTTAGCAGGTTCCTAATCGCCCATTCAAAGGGAGGTTTTTAAATCCAAACAGAGGTTGTGACTGAGTGTAGATTCTCAGTTAAGAGTCTCGTCTCATCTATGGCAATATTTGTATGCTAAGAGTCTCATTTTTTCATGTTCCCTTAGCTATAATGCTATTATACATTTCTTTAAATTCAAAATAGCATGTCTTAGTATTTCAGAGTGCAGCTGTCTATTTGTTCTATGCTTAGGACATCAGTTTTGGATTTTATGTTGTTGCAGAAGATATGTTAAGATGTTGGAAATATGTGATATCTCAGATATGACTAGATTTGTGCCTGTACCGGTATGGTGGGGCTTAGTGTGTAGGGTGACAGGCTGACAACATTCATAACATACAACAGGGGGAATAATAATTGTGTTGCTGATAAAAGGATGTGAGATGTTAATTGGTACTTATTACCCTACATGTGGCTGCTGGGTCCCTGCGGGGGGTCTACTTCATGTAGCTAGACCTTGACCCTTCTGACATTGCCCTCAGGTTCTAGTGGATAATGAATATCATCAAATCTTTCAGCTGTTCCCAGTTTTGTTAGAAATCAAACCAAATTAGCTGACAAAGCCAGGTTTACCGATTCATTTGTGACTTATGATGGCCACATTGTCACAGTGTGAGTCCTGGAGAACATGGTGGCATTGGTCCTAATCTAGCCGGAGAGATAAGCTGCATGATTGACCTCTCCTGCCCTACGTGAAAGTGTCAGTGTCACTCACTCCGGATAAGAGACTATTATCTGTCACAACTATAGCGCCTACATCCAGTGAGCGGTAAAGAAAGGCTTCCCAAAGTTATGGAGTCTGATTTTAATCGTTTTTGTGCTTTTAGAACCAAATGACTTTTTAACATTTTCTTGCTGATGTCGAATTTGAAGAAACATTTGATTTATTTCAAAGCTTTACGGAATCTTCTGTTTTATTGTGATGGCGATTGTAGCTTCATTGTCACCATTTTGGGTGCAATTATTGTTTATTCTTTATTATTTTTTTAAGATAGAATAGAACAATTCTTCTATAGGATTTTTTCTTTGCTTTTTTTGTACTTTTGCTGATTAAAAACATGATTAAGTGAAAAGAAATATAATGTCACATCTATAGTCTAAACACCATTCTTTCTTTTTCTTTCTTTCTTTCTTTCTTTCTTTCTTTCTTTCTTTCTTGCTTTCTGCTTTCTTGCTTGCTTTTCTTCTAGCTCTTTTTATTTCCTACATTTTTTCTTTCTTTATTTTTTCTCTCTGTAATCCTTCCATTTCCTTCCATTTTCTCTTTAATTCTTGCTCTTTCTTCCTTCTTTCTTTCTTACGTCTTTCTTTCTTGATATTTTCTTTCCTTATTTTCTCCATTTTTTCTTTCTCTTCTGGCTTCTTTCCTTTATTTATGGCTTTATTTCTTTTTTTCCTCTATTTTTTTCCTGCGTCTTTTTTCTTTCCTTCCTTCGTTACTACATTCCTAGAATGTTATAAACTGCAATATCCTATAGTTCCATAGAAGATTTTAATTATTTTTTTAATGGTTTATATGTTTACTAGATAAGGGCCCGATGCTATTGCATCAGGTGGGAGGTAACATTATGATGGGGGCGGGCTCTCTAGCGCTGGGGTTGGCAGGTATCTCTCACCACTATGCGGTCACTCCCCTATCCGCTGTCTCTCTTCCTCCCATGCTCTCTCTTAATGTGTATAAATAAATGTATTTTTACTGAAAAACTTGTTTCTGTGTTGTTTTTTATTAATAAAGCGTTTAAGTTCTTGGTAAAAAAATGTGTAGGGCTTCGTTGTATTTTCTATTACCAGTGCAGGTAAACCAAGCAGCTACTGGCTGCTGACCCCCGCTGCCTGGTGTTACCTTCACAGGCAATGAAAAATACAGTGGAGCCCTACTTATATTTTACTTACTTAAATACATAACTTAAAAAAATTGGTGTGGGCTCCGCCATATTTTCTATTGCCAGCCAAGGTAACCCAGTCAAATTGAGGCTGAAATTCTCAGCATGGTAAGGTCAAAACGTTCTGGGTCCCCCATGCTGAAAATTGCAGCCCTCAGCCGCCCCAGAATTAGCCCCTCCATGAGATACCCAAAACTGGCTTGTACAACCAGTGGGCTCCTAATAAACACACTTAACACCTGGGTGTGTTAAAATGGTTTCTAGCATGCTTCTGGGGTGTCACATTGCTTTCTGAGATTCGCGAACATCCCGACGGAAATGTATGACACACGCAAGTAGGTAATTATATAATAGAATTCTTGTATGTATATTCTTTGTTTTTCTCCATTGTTTTGTTCTTTATTTTTCTTTCTCTCTCTTTTTTTTTTTCTTTCTTTCTTTCTTTCTCAGTATGATTTTTTTTCATGCGAGCATTAGTCATGGCGATGTACTTTGCCATGAATTAAGACTATCTCTTCTTCACACGGTCAGTTTGGGACTCTCTGCTTGATTGTGATGATACGTAATCTTAAATACCCCAATATTTGCTATGCTATGTGTAATATCTCCAACCACTCTTTTCTCCAGAGTTGGAAGGAGCATATTAGTAGCAAAGAGGGAGCACTAAAGTGCTCAAGTGCTCGTTACTTGAACTGAACGAGTTAGAAGCTTGAACAAGCTCAATTCGAGTAATGAGTATAATGAAAATCTATGGTGAACTCGAGCCTATGAGGTCTCGGGGGCCCTAATCGCTGAAATGGAAAACGGCGTGGGGTTCCCCCAATTTTTGATAACCAGCCATTGTAAAAAGGACAGCTGTGGGCTGGTATTATAAATCTGGGAATGCTCAGGGTTATTGGGTGCTTTCCAGCCTAAATGGACCAGCAAGTTTCCACCCCAGAAGTGGAGCATTCCATTAAATGCGCCAATCCTGGTGATTCCACCCAGCTCTTCTCAATTGCTCTGGTGTGGTGACAATCATGGTAATGAGTAATGGGGTTGATGTCAGGTGTGAATTTTCAGCTGGCATAAAGCCCATGGGTTAGTAATGGGGAGGGGTTTATCAGAGACCCTCATTACTAAGGCTGGGGTCGCACTTGCGTTTTTTGCATGAGTTTTTGGAGACCTGAATTTTGTAAAAAAAACATATAAAAACGCACCCATAGGCCCCCATGTTAAAAAACGCATGCCCTAATAGCAAAAACGCATGTGTTAATAGCAAAAACGCATGTGTGACAGTACCATGTTTTTTTTGTGTGCGTTTTTTGCTATTACGTGATTAGCTGACATCGAAAACGCATGCTCCATAGGAGCCCATGTTAAAAAAACGCATGCGTTTTTAGAAAACATATGCATTTTTTTAACATGGGCCCCTATGGAAAACGCATGCGTTTTTGGATGGTACTAAATGGTACTAATGTGCCATGCATTTTTGCATGCGTTTTCCATAGGGGCCCATGTTAAAAAAACGCATGCGTTTTCTAAAAAACGCATGCGTTTTTAAAACCAACAAAAAACTCTGCTTGCACTATTTTTTGGTGCGGATTTAAAAACGCATGCAAAAACGCAGGGTGCCATCACACACCTTAAAAAACTCATGCTGACATGGAAAAACGCATGCAAAAACGCATGAGTTTTTTTAAGTCACTAAAAAAACTCATGCCAAGTGTGACCCCAGCCTAACCCAGTAAGTATAAAGTTATAAGATATATTTGAATGAAGATTTCCCCACACTATCCTTCATTCACTAAGGCTAGGGTCGCAGTAGCATTTTTTACAAGCGTTTTTGGAGACCTGCGTTTTCAAAAACGCATGTAAAAACGCACCCATAGGCCCCCATGTT